>JAGDQP010057850.1:0-12663 GCA_022664845.1 Lepisma saccharinum
CTATATTGAACCTTGTAGACAAACCTGTAGTAACCTGTGAACATGTATAAGCTACTGTAATCATAGAGAATTCAGTAAGTAGAACAAATATATTTGGAAGGCCTGTAGAAGAAGGTAACAAAACTTATAACGTAACGACTGTTGTATAAATGTATTTAAGTTTTCTAAACTTGCTTTCCTTGCTCTTTACAATAAACTCTAAATTCGTAATAGTGTGCTGGATTACTTTAAGGAAAGTTTCCTTAAGAAATGAGTTGAATTTTTCATTTGTTTAATAACTTTCAATGGTTACAACCATGAAAAGGTATGCACAAAAATTAGACGCACATTTAAAGTATTTCTTTAATCAATCGCTTTCTCTCAACATTATAATCAAAGTTCTTCTTTCCTATTAAAATTACATAGCCTCTGCTGTTGTTAGGAACATTATTCCCAAACTAAACTGTTGGTTTTCAAATCGTTCTATCTTTCACTGTTACTTATTTCCATTTGCTTGTATTAATAACAAATTTTGATCAGTTCTCTAACAAAATTTCCTGGATAATAATACATGTCTGTGTTACCACAGTTGACACGCTTGTATACAATATATATTATAAGATACTTATGTTCATCAAGATTTAAGTTTAGAAATTCAAGAGGAAAACATTCGTTTCAACCATTTTTTAAGTGTATGTTTTCCACTTTTCCACAAATTGTCAAATTTACTCGAGTCGCTTTCATGGTTATCGTTTCTGTTTGTCTGAAAAAGCAATAACAAAGCCAGGCATACGGAATTGATTCTAAGTATTTACAGCTAACTGGCTTAGTGAGACATTGAAACACGTTGAATGAAATAGGTGTCTTTCTTCGCTTTAAAAATCTTCGTTTTTAAAACAGACTTATTCTTAATATACATTCTCAGCTCCATAGTCTTAATAGTAACCTTCCAGCACTGACTAAAGTAGTATTATCACCTATATTATTTATTTTCTTACTTTCCCATATCAAATCAGCATTCTTATCATTCGAAATCCTTTTCAATGTGTATTCTCATCCTCCTTTTCACATAATATTCGTGTAATCAGAACAAATTTCTGGAAGTAATTTTAACAGACACAAGAACTCTTCTTCCGTTTTTCTCAAATTTAATTCTTCCCAACCACATTGATCGTAGTGATTAGTTTCTGGATTCGAGATCATACATGCGTTGACAACTGTTCATGTTAAACCAGCATAATCGATTCTATCTAATACTTGACCGTGTTTACTTATTAGAACTTGAGAGAACAAGTGTGGAATGGAGTTATCAATACGTCTTACGTTTGAAGTACCTGCGTATGTTCTAGTAGCATCTGTACCTCTTATTTCAAACGTTATATAAATATCTGCATGATAGGGATGAATGAACCCATCAACTATATAGATTTATTTAGTTTGTTTAAGTTATCAGTTAGTTCAGGGTTTGGCTGGAATGATTGTAACTCATAGCATTTAATATTCTCTACTTATTAGATAAAACGTTTTATGAATCAACTATTAAAACCTAAAGATAGTTAACTGCTTACTGCAAGAAGAACAGTGGATCCACCAAGGTCATTCATATTTCCATTTTCATCTTTAATAGTTCTTTTGATTATGTTGAACATATCGTGTTGTACTGTTAAGACCACTATCTCAAAGGTTTGTTTATAATAGGTTGTTTAAACCCTGCATTAGTTCGTAATGTTGGAATAATATGTGTTTCTCCGTGAGATGCATAATTTTGTTTTACAATCATAAAGCCAGCAAGACCACAGTGAATGTTTATTGTATCAAATTGTACGCAACTTAGTGAGAGCATCTCCAACATGTGTTTTTGCTTAAGGTAGATATTTCTAAATAAATCTTAAAACACTGTGTATTGAGTCCAAACATAAAGAATATACGCTGCTAATATTAAGAATTAGGTATGGGTTATACCAAGACTTAAGTATGTGTTATAAAAGTATTTGCTTTTAATATGACTACCTGACGGGTCCTCAAAATTACTATTTAATATAATGCAACTGTTTGTATCTATACCAGGGGAGGATTTTCAGGATAGTCAAAGTAGACAGCGTCTATCCAAATTTTGCAATAGATTAATTTCTTTCTTGTATAGTGCCAGTGAACGTTGATTATATTTGTTTTTATTGTACTACATTCGGATATATTTCTAACATATGCTGTTTAAACTTAAAACGAGACCAATTTTTTTATGTCACTTATCTACACATTTAATTACAAGCACAATTATGTGCGTAATGTTCGATTATAAATATTAATTAGAAGAAAGTGTGGAACATAATTGATTTTGTCCAATAGTAGTTTTCTTTTCGTTAGGTCATTTCAACGTACTAAGCAAGACTTGAGAAAGAAGGAAAGTTCCATTTGAAAGCATAAAATCGGATGTTTCATTCTTTATTGCTTAGAGTCTGAGACGGTCAGAGAACCATACATTAGCTGCACATGATTCGAGTTAAAGGAAGTAAATAGTAAGCTACGCTAAATAACAATTAGTCCAATTAGTTGCTAGGAAATCTTTTGCAGTTAAGGCGTAGTACTTTGACCATAAACGGAAGAACTGTTGGCCCATAATAATAACCGAGCATCATAGTTTAAATGGAAGTTTGTTTAATAAATTCCTAGCAGTGCATGATTGAAAGGAAGATCAGATGGTTGGTCTAAGGAGAGGTTATTTGTTGACTACATGAAGATTTTACCGAATGGGAACTTAGTCGAAACAGTGCAAATGAGGAACAGTTGTACCTTAAATAAACAGAAAATATATTTAAATTCTGTTGTCTTAAAAGAAATAGTAAAACGATTATGTTCAAAGAAAGTAGCCCTTACCAAAATCCTCTTTAAACCTTCTCAGGTTTTAGTAAGCTGCTAAAAATAATGTTAATGGTCTACAATTTCCCTGATAAGGTCTTGGGGCAAATCTATCCATGTCATAGAAATTAATTATCGTACGCAACGATCAATGCGTAGTCTTCGGATAGTTTAAGCTCTTTGTTTTTGTTTTTAACATAATGTTATGTCCTGTAATGCAAGCGTTCGAGTAAGCTTGTTTCGTGTTGAAATTGAAGCAGGCTACAAAATGTCAATAATTGGAAAACACGGTAGGGCCTAAGTGAAAGCAATATCTTGAGTTATGGACGTACTTTTGATATGAACAACGTTAGAAGTAGAGAGAGACCTTTATGATCATGATTCATTCTTTTAGAAATAAATATTTTACTATTATTAAAAACCAAAACTGAATATAGTTATCTCGCAATAATTAAAGCAACGTGTGCCCAAGGTTGTCGATATTGTTTGTATTAATACTAGGGCATTTGGTCTAAATATATTACTGTTGGGTACAAACACGTTGCCAGTCACAAACTGTAGAGGGTTCCTCACGGGTAACGATATTTTACCACTTACGTATTTATATGTATACGTAGATGTTTAGAAAATATAACGGGCTATGACAGGTCAGTCTAGCTACCGGGAATTCTGTCAGATCGCGCTAATGGTGGTGTCACGCCTCTAAACCGTCGAGCACACTTATCCAACTCTAAATTTTTCCTCTTAAAATTCGATAGAAACTTTTCAAAATTTTGCTTACAGCCCCTTTACTTTGGATTAGACCCAAGAAACTGAAAACTCTGGCAGAGTCCCTGCTAACAACGAACCTGGTATTATTCGACTAGAAAATATTTTGAATCAAATTAGAAAATGTCTCTCGATAATGCAAGTTAAAACTTGAAACACGGTATACTCAAGTACTTTTTTTATAAAGAAAATTGGGTACTTTTGAAAGAAATGAAAATACGTATCAGCATTCACAAGTAAACTAGTATAATATATCTG
Organism: Lepisma saccharinum; assembly: GCA_022664845.1. NCBI lineage: Eukaryota > Metazoa > Arthropoda > Insecta > Zygentoma > Lepismatidae > Lepisma > Lepisma saccharinum. The sequence goes on from JAGDQP010057850.1 coordinate 3,862, forward strand.
TATGAAGTAGCATGAATAAACAATATACACCTAAACCTTATGTTCCTGATACTACTATATTTATACGAGAACTCTGCAACAGCTGAAGGTATCTGGTAAACAGGCTCACGCACAAAACAGGTTCATGGTTATGAGTAAGAGCGCCAGGCAAGGTTAAACATTTTTGTTTATTCTTGCTAATAATATTTAATTTTTCATCCCATCGCAGTGCGTAAAGAAAGATATATTTTTCTACACAATGTTGGTGTGATATTCTGAAGAGTATAAAATAATAACCGATTTCAGAATTTCAATGATTCTAACTTTTGTTTGTCATTGAAAAATGCAGAGTATATATAGCTTTAATAAACAAAATTAATAAAAACAAATCGACGTAGGCGTACGAAATATGTCAGCATTGGCAAGAATCTCAATGGAGAATGATATTATTAGATATTTGACTATCTCTTTTGTTAAAGCGGCTTTTGAAAAACAATATATAAAGAAAGATTTGTATGGCCTATTAAGATTTAGTAAACACTCCTTTTCATTTTAGTGTAGTACAAAGGAATTCTGTCACATACGTATGATTCAATAGTCTAAACTAGTAGTCTATAACACTCATGTAAGTTTGGAAGTCACTGCCTGAATGAAATCTTTACGTAGTGTGCCACTTAATTCATTAATTCACTTTAATGAAGTTCCACAGTTTAAGAAGGCAACTCTGAAACACTGTAGAGGGCGCTAATAGTAGAAAGGCCCTGCCTAGTTATAGAAATGATTTAAAAGCTCTTGTATCTCTTCGTGCCATCAGAAGAATATAACCTAAATGTTTGCTTCCACCATTCTACTAACTTTACGAGATAAGACCTCTCCTCATAGAGAAGAGATTTTATATCAGCCATTGTCTGGTGGATTTTCCTATTAGTGAAATAAGTATATCTGCCAGATATTTTAGCTCACTTAAATATTCTTAAATCTTAAAGCAAAATCAAGCAAAATAGGTTATTAATATTTTTCTAGTTGAATGAAAGATCGAAGAAATAATAAAAAAAATTGATACTGTAGTTCATTACGTATAGAACCGAAATTAGGAGTCATTTCCAAACTTCTCAAATACGTTTTGGTTAGATTGACGAGGAGTTTTCTGAGGAGGACTTATCACTTACTGTACATTCGAAAAATTTGATGCATGTTTTCGGAAGATTTTCAGATTCTGCTGGAAGCAAAACGTAGATTAGAGATCCATTATTAGTTAATGTATATGGACTAAAAGAGTTGACAAAAGCACAGGAAGAGAAACTCATAAAAATATCTACGGATGGTACACTGACATTGTAGTTCAAGTAACAATCTCTTCCAAGTTTTTGAGCTCAAATGCAAGAACATGAAGAACTATCGAAGAGAGGTTTGGAAGTATTAATACATTTCTTAACGACATTTATGTGAAAAAAATCATCCTTTCCAATCGTATATGCCAAACAAGTGTAGAAACATTTTGAAAAATATAATGAGAGCACAGCATGCAAGTTTTACATATACCGCCCGATATAACTAAGGCTTTAAATGAAACACAGCACAAGCCTTCTCATTACTAATGAATCCTTTTTCCAATCCAACTTGCAGTGAAAGAGGCGAAACCTGTTACAAATTATATTCGTGACAATTCTCCGCTTTCATTGTCATGTAATATTTTGTTTAGATACATCATATTAATAATTTTATGTACTTGTAAACTATTTTTCTTACAAGAATTGAAAACCACAATGTTAATATGGAATCATTTCAAGTATTTCCTTTTCTGCGGCAGGCTTTCCTGACTGAGGTTTTTACAGAGTTTTCATCAGTCACTTCGGACAAATGCCGGTATGATAGTCACCCAGTGCTTACTCCTTCCCACAGTCTTTCCTTAATCCTTCCTTAGCCTGAGGTACCTAAACGCTGTAAATTTGAAAAAAAAAAAAAAGAACTGTGAGAGTGTTCGTGTTGCGGGACGTTCTAAGTTAAATGTGTGATGATCTTGATCCACAACTGCTGTTTTGACCCATACATACGTATAAGTTTGTAAGGTAAGCATATCTCTAAACAAAGTTCACAATTAGTTCTAAATATATGTGTGCATTCTTTCGTTACTTTTATTTTCTTAAATTTGTTCTCATCCTCACGGATATTAGTGTTCTACTGAGAAGAGCAGATCCTCCTACCCTAAACCCCCTTCATTCAATCGATTTCTCACTTTTCTTTTTGTCTTGTCTCAGCATTAGATGTATCTTCTTTAATACTTTCATGGACTTGGATATGTCTTCTTCCTTTTCCCTTTTAAATCAGACACAGTTTTATTTGAACACTTTAGTATACATTCCTGCTCAGGAAATGTCTTAATCAGTTACTTTCAGTGTTCGAATTAACGGAGGTATGTCCAGGATTTGCCCTCTGGCAAATAAGTTTCCCACCCTGACAAATTTATTTTTTGTTCCTGCCAGGGATACATTTCTTCTCCCTCGATCAAGCTTAAATAGAAAATAGGAACATTTTTATTTGGTAAATGATGAAAACTATGTTTATGCAAGTGACAATGGGATATGAACCTTTACTAGCAGCTAACAAACCTATTTGGAAGCCATTTCTTTTCTGATATTTATGAAGTAGCTTAATGCGAAAGACTTAGTAGGATTGGTTTGATTTAGTAACCTACTATTGAAAAATGAGACTCGCTCTCTCTTTCTCTCTCTCCGTTCGTCTACTGGTTACCGCCGCTGACTGCTGATCGTGGGGTCCCGAGTTTGATTACCGGCTCTGCCAAAAGTTTTTTTTTTTTTCAAAGCGAGAGGGCCTGGAACGGTGCCCGCTCAGGATCGGGATGCAGTTGGGGAGCTGTTGTGAATAAAAGACAATGGTGATCACAGTTGAGAACTCGGCTCTTCTGTCTCAACACGTCTAGTCAGCATGCTAGCTGCAGACTAACTCCTTCCTTCGGGAGAGGCCTCATCCAGTACTGGATTGAATATGGCTGTGATTTATACATACATACATATATATCAGATATATAAAATCAAAGTTATATTCAAAGTTATATATGTATGTATGTATAAATCACAGCCATATTCAATCCACTACTGGATGAGGCCTCTCCCCGGAGGGAGGAGTTGTTGGACTACTGCTCTCACGCTGACCAGACGGGTTGGCAATATATATATATATTGCCTGCTGAAATCCGTGCGTTATGTTTTATCCCCCCTCCTCGCACAGTGGTTACTTTATCTGGTTGCAATTAAATTGTCTGTAAACTGTAAAAAGTAGAAACACGAGATGGATGGAAGTTACTCCGCTTTATGGAGAAATAAAATTCGAAAATTAGCGCTTTGTTGTATTCACTCTTAAAAGTGGATATAGTGTAAACCCTTCAGTAGAAAAAATGGTAGCCTTAACTCCATTTTAAAGTTTAACATTTTCTTTGTAATAGCTTAACGTTAACTGAAAATGGGTTTAAACTGGCCAAAGTCTTTTGTCGGTGAAAGTTCAACTTATTTTACGCTTAAAATTCGGTCATTTTCTGATCGAAGCGTAAGCTAAAGTGGCAATTTTGAGGTTACGTACTTTTCTGGATGAAGCTTAAGCCTTGGTTGGATATCCTATAATCAAATAACAGGAGTAACGTAACTTGCTAGTTACTGAACGTCCCGCCATTTTTGAGTGTTTAGATTGCTTTTACACTGTGAACAGTAAACAGTTCACTGGTGGACCAAGGGTGCATTTGCGGAAAGATAAATTAAGTTGGGTATAAATCTTTACACTGTAGCAAACATATATCTTCTTTTTTGAAGAGACATTTCTCGTAGGAAAATAAACATGTTAGTGATTAACCTTCGCAGTAAAATCCTAGCTATAAATATCACTCGGAAAACCATAAGCACCACCTGCTTCGTAGCTAAGTGGAAAGAGCGTCTGACCAGTGTGCTTGTGGACCCCGGATCGAAACCCGAACACTTTAACTTATTTTTTTTATTTATTTTTAATTTTAAAGGAATATTACCTTTTATTCTTTTCTACTTTAAAAAATGCTCTGCTTGAATGAAACAGTCATACATATATGTATTTTGAAATTTTACAGAAAGTACAACGTTCAACCAAAAACTAGCTGAATGTAGGTTAATCCGAAAAGTGGAGGCAGCAGTTTTAGGATGATCGTTGTATCTCCTATTTTTACAGTGTAGTGTACTCTCTCCAGTATTATTATCTCTTCATTCATAACAGTAAGTGATAGCAACTTTCCTTCTGGAGAACAAAAGAGAGCTTTGCGCTTCTACAAAGAGCAGATAAGAACGGTAAGATGAACAAAAGAGGTAGAGCTGGAGGGAGGTTTTGTTAATTTTAGATAAAAGGTCTTCATCCTCGTAAAAGAGAAGAAACGGAAATCGAGTCCCGGGCAGCAATATGTGTTTAGAGACTCTAAGGATCAAACAGAGAAATTTATAAAAATAAGTATAGACATGATTTTTTTTTTTTAAAAAAAAAAGAAAAGAAAAGCCTCGCTCGTTGTTTTTAGATAATTTTAAACTGTTAGTCGCTGTACGTATTTATCCTTCCTGACTCCTTGCTTTCATTGTTTTTCTATAGGCATTTTAAGCTGACAAAATTTCCATCTACTTGGTTTCGTTACAGCAACGAAACGGAATCAGCGAGATGGCTAGTAAATTCGTCACTGTCCTAGTTTTTACTTACTGTACATATTGGCTAGTATGTTTGAGAACAACAATAAAAGCATATCAAAAGTTCTATTTTTAAGGACGTGCAAATAAAGGGATTTTTTTTGTAGAATGTGTTCCAACTGCTTCAAGATATTCAAAATACGCAGTGCATTTGAGAGCTTCAAATTTATGAAAATTATAATGATAATATAATTCACGCTTGACTTTTAATTTCTGATCTGGCTTTTCTCATTTAAGAGTTCTTCCGTTTCTTTTTATTTCTTGAATACATATTCTCAATATTAAAACGTGATTTCAATATTACAGCTTGAAAAGAGAAAGCTAGCGACACTTACTCGGATACGGTTTACACTAGGTTTATGAACCAAACTGAAGTAGTACATGAATACATGATACCATTTCAATGGAGAATCGTAGGGAGAAATCCATGCCAAATAATGCAGACTGCAATTGCTGATAATAGAATTATGTATAGTGAATTTACATCCATTCAAACAGACGTGCGTGTGGCCTTCTAGTACATAAATTGAAAAGGCAGCTAAAACAGTATCAAAATAGAGCACGAAGGAGCTCTTTAATATTTTGTACATACCCCTCTGGTTTTTGTTAATGCAACCAGTCTTAAATGCACCAAGGTTATGCCAAACTTAACTTCGATTTCATGTAAGTAAATCTGAGTTAGTTGTTCAAGGATATTCCTTAAACATAAAACATTTCTCCTCTAGTCTTGTGCTCACAATGGACCGCAAATTTTCAATAGAATTCATATGGAGTAACTTTGTGCTTTAAAACATATCTTGCAATACCAATGTTGACGATCCACCTACTAACAAATTTCGTCCCTATGACATTTTGTATTGTCGTCCTTGAAGATAAAGTAACGTACGTTTCCTGTAGAAAAGTAGTTTCTGGCTGCAGGTAAAACTTTGCTGTCTCCAGTTTCCAGATATTGTGAGGAATCAACGACCCTTTACATATCTTCATCCTACCGACATTTTTAGCCGTAAAACAAGTCCATATCAGTACTCCCTCACAGGATTTCTGCGTTGTATCTCTGGTCACATTTTCAAGTTCCTCACTATTTCGTATCCACAAATTCACACTTGAATGATTTTCTATTATACTATGTTTCCGGTCATCTTCAGTCCAGTTTGCATATTCCAACAAATTCACCTCTTCCTGTCTTTGTCAACTTCTTGTGCGGTTTATTATCCGTAATACCCTCTTCTCGTAATTCCAACAAGACACTATCGTCATAAACCTCACTGGTGATTCTCGAGCATAACGTATAAAACATAACTACGTAACGTGGTATACAAACTGTAAACTTTACTCATACGTTTCCAAACCTATATACCAAAATAGTGTCACCTATGTTTCTTTAAAATCGTTTTTTGGTTTAATTAGATCATATTGTTAAGGCACTATATTGTTAGATCATATTTATGTTAGGTCATATTTATTATAATGCGAATTTTTTGTCCAAATGAAAAATTTGTCTAGGAAATAGTTTATTGTTTTCAATTTATAATAGTTTCAAGGTTACTAGCATACGCTTTACGTAGAATAAGTATAAGGTGACTGGCATATTGCGTTTTATTTATAATAATTTTAAGGCAACCAGCATATTTCGCTTTATTGTGCCTTGTCAAAAATATCATAACAATCAGAATAAAACAATCACAAAAGTATGTCAGTTTAATGACAAATGTCAACAGATATATAGCTTCGTAGACAACTTAAGATGAGAATATGAACTAAGATCTCAGAATATGTTTACGCAGTTACGATATCAAATATTGAACACATTTTCCGCAAATCGAAAACTATATTTTATTTTATTTGTCTAATATTTGATAAGAATGCTACCGTTAAAGAAAGTAACTAAAACTAATGGAAGTAAATGGAGCTGTCATCTACGGGCAATTTATCCTACAATTTCTGTAACGTGCGTTTAAATGTTTCTCAACCTTTAAATACCCATGGACGGGCAAACTGCAGGGAGAAACTTTCAAGGGCCAGAACGGTGCCAGTCACTTAGAGGTATATTTGACGTTAAAAAATGCCATCACATATTCAGATTCCACTTGTTTAAAACAAAAAGGAATATAAACTTTTATCTTAAATGAGAATTGTCTAAATCTAGAAAATCAGTGTTAAGTAATAAAATACATCTATTAATTTGGGGAGGATCGCTACAATAGTTTGGCCGACCTGTATTTGTCCGCAGACCGGCAATTGGAAACCACTGGTTTAGAGAACATTAATGTTTTGCCGAAAGTAGCTGGTCCTTCAATGTACGCTAAGCCGTTTTCCTTCATTGGATTCGCACTTACTTCTCTGATTCATCATACGATTTATCTCTGTAATACTGTGAAAAAGTGAATTTTTCTTCTTTCTTTTTGACCTTTCTCCATCAGGTTCTTGATAAACAATCTATGCTGAGTCAATGTGTTAATCAGTTTGTTTCTTCTCATTGCAATTAGTTGTCTTTACTCTCCCCAGTATTATTCTTAATTCAGCACTTGATCAAAACAGTAAGATTGGTGGGTAGCCTTTTCCGTTCCGGAATAATAAAAAAATATTTCATTTCGAGAAAGAGAAGAGATGAGGGAAAAGGGTGTAAAAGAGGTACAGTTTGGCAACTTCTTGACATTGAAGACAAGTTTTGACATCTTTAGGGAGTAGGTCTTCATACTCGAATGAGAGAAGTAGTCTCTTAAACCTGCTCCTATTTTGTTCTGGGTTCGGCATTCTTTGGTTGGCCATCAGTAAACTGAAACTCGTCGTCTTTTTTCAAGATGTACGTTTCTCTATAGTTATGGCGACTATGGGTCCCGAATGTTTTGAGCAGTTCCAAATTTTAAGGTTGTGTCGGACCTAGTGATCCCGAATTTCATGAAAACACTGATTTGTTTAATTGTAGTGTTCCTGAGCGTTCATGATTGACTTGAAATAATGATCATTTTATTAATAATAGCTTACTTATAGTAATAGCTTAGTAAAGTCATAAATTATTGTGTTTTAATAGTAAGTTAACAACTAAGCACCAACAAAATAATACCGCGAGTTAGTCAAGAGGTTATCGCGCTCACTGTCAGTCAGGGATTAAATTCGCTAGGTGCATCGAACTGAGTGGTTGGGAGTCCACTTTATCAAAAACAGTAAGACTCGTCCTCAACAATTCATTCGCTTCTTTAGAACGTTAATATCAATTCATAACCAATAAAATAGAAAATGTTAAGTTCTAAAGTTGGTGTATTGTTTATTTTGAAAGCCGAGGTAGTTCTTAACAAAACACAACTTTTAAGAACAATTTGTGGTCTGAATAAAAACTGTTTCTTGAGTTGTGCTCACAACCTACTGCAAATAATCGGAGTGGAGGGAGCTGTTAAATTCCGGTAAAACCTGTCCCAAATTTTGACTGGTGACTCGTCAATATATTTACAATAATTATTCATTTTTTACTATATAATATAGTTCATATTTATTTATGTATATTACATTAATCCATGAGATTATCTTTGTGTTTTTGTTATTACTGTTAAAATTAATACAAATTTTATGTCTTTGTGAGTTTTTCAGTCTGTCGTTCGAATGGTACTTCCGAAGTTTGGCTGCTTTAGTTTGACATTTCCAATCGAGTGAATTGATTCTTTTACATTGGCCTCAGAATACTACTTTAGCAGCCGAACGAAAAGAAATTTCGTCACCGATTTCGGATTATTTGGATATTGTTCGTCATCAAGGATACTGATCAGAACAGAAGAGAAGACCCGAACAGTACAGAACAGAAGAGGTGCTTTTTTTTTTTTAAATTTTGAGGTCAAGTTTCAATGAAGTTGAGAAATATTTTTGAGTGAAAGAAACTAGATTAGTCATTTTTTAATGTTATATTGTGAATAAAATGTGCTTTTAACTTAATTTTTATGCGCGCAAATATATGTGCAAGAAGAAGCCGATCATTGTTTTATTTATTTACCATGAAAACTCAGTCCTACACGAGTTTCTCTAGTTAATCTTATTATTATTATGATTGAATACCTCTATAAATAAAAGTGACAAACTATCCCACATAGCAAAATGACGTCTCAGGGATATCTGACGGATCTCC
>JAGDQP010057851.1:0-12663 GCA_022664845.1 Lepisma saccharinum
TACATAACAAATAAATCCCAAACAAAACTTTTCCCTCTTAACATTATTGTCGTCAATGAAAAGTCAGGCGGTTAGATATACTACGAAACGGAAATCTTTGTGACAACAAGCACTTTATCTTATATATATACTAAACTCCAGTACTTTTAATTTGCTTGGGCTCAGATCTACTTGTGAGACGCACAGTTTTTTATGTAGGCCTACATACACTATAGGCCTATACACAAGATAAAGGTGATATAATTTACGGTGTTCGGTTTAAGAGCTATTTCTGAATGTTGCGTTTTCAGTGGAGATAAGACGCTTTGGAAATGAGCTCTTCGTATGTATGATGCAGTCATACACAGGATGGGAATAACTTTACTTTCTTTCAAGTGATGTGGATAAAAATTGCTGAATATAAGAGGTAAATTCAACGAATTCTCACGGGGGGGGGGGGGGGGATATTGAATCTCGGGGAGGACTTCCCCCCTGGACACCCCCTGAATTCATCACTGCGTCCGTCAAATTTGTTTTACATCTTTTCTAGTCTACGAAAAACATATTTTTGAAATACTTAAACATTTAGGAAAAAAGTGTAGGAGAATTATCAAATATAAGTGATCAAATATCGAGCAGAAGTGAAATTTCGTCCAAGAACTAATCGAAAGTTTGACTCATGTGACGTATGCAAAAGCCTTCCTTTTTTTATGTTAAAGAGTCCACTTTTGTTTATAGCATACATGTAAAATCTGAAAGAAATACAATAACTGCAAGAGTAGTATCGGATGTGGCTTCACAAATTGTCGCTCCCATCACAAAGTGACGTATTTCAAAATTTCGCAGTTTTGAGTTAGGACCGTCAGAATATGGCATTTTGTGTATACTTTCTTGTCTCTAATCGACGTATCTCTATGATTAGTCGTTCAAAAATTATTAACAAAAATAGGTTATAAGAACATCAACAAGCATATGGAGATACTTTTCTTTAAGTCGTTCTCCTGAAAACTTTGACAAACATTAGATACGTCACTATGTGATGGGAGCGACGAAATGAACACAAGAGGATCGCTATTTCTCATTCCTACAAGGACGTCCATTGCAAGCAACAACCATACAAGTAGTGAATCGATGCTTTGTAATTGGAGCATCATATTGTGACCGATGTTCTCTTCTTGTTTTGATTATGTCATATGCGTCGGCTAAATAGGTGACTGATGGTAGCTGTTGTGTGAGGGCACGAGGCGTTACATTGGCTTTGCATGAGTACCTCGCCTCACCATTGCGTGTCATGAATGCTACAAACAGACCAAGTTGAGATCTCATTATACAGAGTCAATCTCGTGTTTCGAGCGCATACAGAGCTGTAAAGAGAGAAAAGCAGGGGGAGATGCGTGTGGAATGGGGTGAGGAGAGTTGGTAACTCCCTCCGTCTTGTACTTGCAAACCTTGCTTCTTTGTTTAACACGGTATGATGTACTGTATATAAGCCAGAAACACGTAATCGTGGCCTGAAGTCATGTTATTTTCTATGAATGAAATGCTATTAGCACTGAGGATAGGTATAATGAGTTGGTATAATGAGGATAGATATTGTACGCACATGCAATTGTACAAATTGGCCGTTGTTAAACCATACAGAAAGAACTAAGTGACAGGAAACCAAATATTTCAGCAAATTAAAATAGAATTTGAAAATGCGGACGTACAAAACAAAGAACAAATAATTGCCAACTGTGAAAAATACTATATTAATTTCAAACTGCAGTGTAGTCCAAAATTTACACTTACACCAAGGTAAGTGTACCAATTATGGCCCGGTTCCCCAGTATGGCCCACCACCAGATCCCTGCAGCTTTCCGTTGGCGCTACTAGATGTCACCGTAAATTATATCCTTATGACAAGAGAAAGCATTTTTGCGCTAATCATTTGTTCGCGAGTGGCGTGAGCGGCAGCAGGTCCAGTTGAAGTACCATATTGAGCAAGAACATATTTTGCTGTTATTTTAGCAAAGTAAGTAATGTTTCGTTTCAGTATCTATTGTTGAAAACCTAATCAGTATAATGCATGGATAATGTAGCTATGTGAGCAAACGTGAACATAAAATGTGTGTGACGCAATGTATTGCATTGTGTAACTAGCAGGCACCACAAAAAGTAGAGGTCAATAGTGCGCAATATGGCCCACCGCCATATTGGGCAAAATGCAGTCATAACTGTTTAAAATGAAATAATTGGGTATTTGAAATATTTGTACTGAACACGCATCATCACAATGTTTAGTAATTAAACCGAAGATAATGCCAGGTAATAAGGAAGCTATCAATTCCAATACAGAGAGCCGGGCGGGTGGCCGTGCGGTCTGCGACGGTAGGCCAACGGTTCGAAGGTCCCGGGTTCGAGTCCCGGCAGGGGCATGGGTGTGGATTTTAATAGCTAAGGGGCGAATCGTGACGGGCCGAAATCCAAAGTTACTTGACTGGCCCATATAAATATAAAGTTTACCAAAAATTTCCAATAGAAAGAATAAGAAGATTAGAACCAAAACAAAGCAAGTGTCATTACGTAACTACTTCTAATATGCCAGAAGAGCCGACACTAAGCTGCTCCAAGTCTTGTGAATCTTGGTTTTGTTATCTTTGTCAGGGAGACAAAGTTGCAGACATGCATCCTTGCGTGTCGTAGCGCAAATACGTTCATGAAATGTGTTGGAATCACCGCTAAAGATCACGGGCCATTTCTTTGCCCCTAATGTGTGATATGACGTTCTAAACTTTTTCATTTATGTTACAATTCTTATTTTTTCATCTTGTATATTCACTTGTTTTTCACAAATTTTGGCATTCTGTATTAATACAATATTCTTGGTTTTGCAATTGCATATAAATTGCGTATGCTTGTAATGTATATATATATCTAAGTATTTAGGATATATGAGTAATACAGAAAGATTACACATCACTTTTGCCATACGCTCTTATTTTCTATAGCGGGACATCATGTTCCCAATATGGCCCACTGGCAACATTTTAGTTTTCGATTTATTACATTTTATGCATCATTTCTAGAAAGCAGATTTTTTTTCATTTGTCCAAATTTAATTTGCCCAACTTGATGGTTCAGTCGATACGTACGAATAAATAGTCTATCTTAGTGAAAAGAAAATCAACAAAGTTAAGGTGGGCCATATTCAACCCCCTACCTTAGCTAATTTAACACCTAAGGTAAATCGTTACTGAAACAATCAAATATCATGATCGGTGTAGCATCTAAAGTCCAGCTGTTTATTTAGTCACTAACATTAATCGATTTCTGGGAGCTGTTCTTTTTTCACAGAGCAATTCTACGTTATTTTCTCAATCGTACACTATGATTCGAATTTCTACTTATCAGATCTTCTACCCATACTTCTCATAATATATACGCAAACAACACTGCTTCAATCATCGAGTTCTACGTAACGATACTGGAGTGACTGCTTGTGTTGAAAGATGTAAACCAAATGTTTAAACTCGTTTGTCCATTTCCAGTCGAATTCGGTGTGGACCAAATTTTAAGTTCTAAATCAGTTTAAATACGCTTCTTATCGCTGTTTTTTTTTTATTTAAGTCTTAATTCATGAGTTATTCATATAATAGTATACCGTACTCTGCATATAATACAAAATACTGCAAATAATATTTACATTTTTTGCAGGAATTAAGATATAAATAAAAAGCGGACGCATAGCGATATCAAGCGTAAAAACTTGAGTTCGGACAAAAAATAATGGTACATATTCGTTTAGACTGGAAGTAGACAAACGAGAACTGTCCTCTCCGCTCCGTGGCTTTATGTATTCATGAAATTTTCTATGGCAGCAGTCAGTCCAGTATCGCTTTTAGATAGAGGTCATTGGCTTCAACTAAGTAACATCAGCATCACAGAATACTTGCGAATTAATTAGCTCTTTAGGGCATGTAACAGTTGCAAGTATTAACACTTTCTGCCCACAGCACAAACAATCAGTTTTCACAAAGTTTCAAAGAAAAATCGTTACATTTACACTTATACCCCAAAATATAAAATCTAATTTTATGAAAGCACAATAAAACGCAACCAAAGAGTTTTGTGAGAACCACACGTTGAACCACACTGAACTCAGTGGGCTACCATGCGTGGAATATACTAATGTAGACGTCAAATTCTGAGTCTTACTCAACTAAGCATCGGACGGGTTTTTGTGTGTAACACTAGAGTTACTATCACATTTGCGGTTAACTACGGACAAATTAACTTGAAGGCCATTTAGAGTGACCGTAACAATAACAGACCAATTCCCAGTGGTTAAACAATAAGGGAAACAAACGTTAATAATAGAGTTTATATTGGATACAGTAGTAAACAAAGTACGTTTAATACTTCCGTAAGATTTAATAGTATAGTCCACGAACGGTGTGCAATCAGGACATGCACTGTCCGCACAAAATCACGTAAACTGTGTAAAATGAATCTGGTAAAAAGAATAAGGCACAATAAAAGGAATGAGTTACAACTAATACAAGATATCGGTGCATATCTACTAGAAAATACAGTGAAATAATTAATTATGTACATTTCTAAGGAACAATCTTCACTAAATTGAATGAGTGATCTACACTGGAACAATCATAGTTCACAATCGGCTACTATATACAACATGTCAACTACATCTTCATCAATATATTTGTTTAGTTTCTTATCAAATGTAACAAATGCAAGCTGCTTTTTCTTTGACTTATTCTGCACTGTCTCAGGGTTTGTTTCGTAGAAAAATAACTATTTACTATTATTATAGAAACGTCAGTTCTTGTTTAAACTTGAAATTTTCCTTATTTGGTCAACCATTGGTACGGTCACTCTACTTAAATAGAATGAAACTCCGAAAAATTACTTAATACAGACTTAATACTAATTGTTAACATTTGTATCTTTTCTATTGCCAAGGATCTTCTGGTTAATACGTTTCAATACATTTGTATTTCAAAAAACATTGCTAGGCGATTATAACACCGTAAATACATTTCTAAGCAATAACAAATACTAGACGCTAATATACAGTTTAATGCTGTAGGATCATTTGCGGTTGTGTGCAACGGAAAACTCTTTATAAATAGTGTGATATGTATTTGTGGAAATTTATGGATTTAAAATGCGTAATTAACAGTCAACAATTTGCTTTTGTGAAAAGTACGGACATTTAATTATGTTTTGCAAAGTACAGTACGGACACGGACAGAGCCTTTAAAATACGGACTGTCCGTACAAAATACGGACGTATGGTAACTCTACACTGTAAAAAATAGCTGTGTTAATTCAACACAATGCGGTGTCCCAGCGTGACTACCACTTTTGTGTGTTAAATCAACACAACACACGGTTTTGATTTCGGTACTGTGAAAAAAAGTTACGGCCGTAGTGAGATTTGAACGTGGGTTGCTCAGGTAGAAGTCGAGCGTCTTACCGCCTTGGCTAACTCGTCCGACAGAAAAGTACTAGATGCAAACGATATTCAAGGAACAACATTTGAATTAAACGACTACATTATAGATTGAAACTGTGTATGGGATCAAATATATGTTGCTGAGCCCCAAAAACAAATATAGGTTACTTGCACGACTTATCCCATGGTTTAATCCCTTCCTATTTGTCAATTGAGAACCAGAATTCCCATTCATTGAGAATATTCTATTTCTATGAAAGCAAGCAAGATGGCGACAGCCAAACACTTGAGCAGCATTACTGCTTTATCGTTACATGTCAAATGCTGCGCTTGCTTTCATAAAAATGGAACATATTCTCAATGAATGGGGATTGTGATCCCTAATTGACCAATAGAAAAGTGATTAAATCATGGCATAAGTCGTGAGAGTAACTTTGTTTGTTTTTGCTGTTCAGCAACATTTTGTTATCCTGTATATTGTTTCAGTTTAGTGCTTCTTCCGTCTGACGATTTAGCGAAGTCAGTAAGACGCTCGACTTCTAAGTGAGTAACCCATGTTTAAATCTAGTTGCAACAGTAACTTTTTTTTCTCCTATACCGAAATTAACACCGTGTGTTGTGTTGATTTAACACACAAAAGTGGTAGTCACGCTGGGACACCGCATTGTGTTGAATTAACACAGCTATTTTTTACTGTGTAGTAACACTGAAGACACCGTGAAGAATCTCTGAAAACGAGTTGAATTCGTCTTCACGTTGGCAACACTTCTACGGAATTCAAATATTTTGTTTGACGGTTACTTCACTGTGGTTGGTCGTGATCACATAACACACCTTGCACTTAATTATTGCTTTAATTAAATGAATCGAGTATTTTATGATAAAATAAGAATTGAAGACCACATGGAGTTGTCCATTTTGGGCCAAATTGAGATACAAGAGTGTCATGACGTGTTAGCTCTTTGAAGGGCCTTTTTTTAAACAAACCATCATGCATGAAAAGAATTATGCATAGCCCGTCTGTTACAATCAAATCCTTATTTAACGTATAGGTATACGTAATACTGATTATGGACGTTTAGAACGCTCTCCTGTAAGATCAATAAAATGGACAAAGTACGTTCTTTTCTTGTGGTCTTCAATTATTTTCTATGCTCTGATGAAGGCACGGAGAACTTCCAGACAATGAAGTATTCTTTGTAGAACTTGATGCGGCATCACAGTTCCACCTGAAGCAAAATTTTTCGATTGACTGTATTTCCGCCAACTTGATTGGTTAATATAGTTCAGTACGTCTGAGTCCAGCCTTGTCACCACCACACTGAAATTCACTCTGGATTCCCCCCCCCCCTTAGTTATTGCCTAGTTGTCTGTTACGTAGCATCAGCTATTCAACGGTTTATCAAACCGTAGCTTTATTCAGGGGATGTGCTCCAAATAATTCAACAAAGGGTTTGCAGGTCCCTTTACAAGTCACTAGACGATGGAAAAATATGTTCTTATATTGATCTTTACTCGCGAGTAATTTTAACAAAGGGTTCAGAACAAATATAAATATTTAACTAAGGGCTCGCACGAGCCTCCTACAGCACACCTTGGCTTTATCTCTTAAAACAAGATGGCACTTACAAGCAAACATACTGATGGAGTAGAAAAAACTTCTAACTTTCTTTCTTCCATTATGCTTAGAATGTCAAAATATGTGCACATGCAAATTTTGGCAACTCGAGAGCAATTGCTTTGGGAGATGTCGATGATATAATAGTCAGATTCTTGTTTCCGATGAGTGAAGAAAATTGGTGAAAATACCCTTATATTTGTAAATTGTTGAAGGAAATGGAAAGCAAATACATAGTAATGGGTACTGGGTGGAAGGAGTATGTTCTTCACGGCCGCCATCTTGAAGTCCGCCATATTGAATCTCGATTAACTTTCTTAAATGGGAAGGGGGTCGTGTAATATGTCGTTCTAGGCTAGAATTTTACGGCAAACGCGTTTCTGGAGTCAGTTTTGCCGTAAATGTATTATTGTAAGAGATAATGGTGTCTTTATGCCGTAAAGAACATACTCCATAACAGGTAGCGCCTTCCACCCAGTACCCATTACTATGTATTTGCTTTCCATTTCCTTCAACAATTTACAAATATAAGGGTATTTTCACCAATTTTCTTCACTCATCGGAAACAAGAATCTGACTATTATATCATCGACATCTCCCAAAGCAATTGCTCTCGAGTTGCCAAAATTTGCATGTGCACATATTTTGACATTCTAACCACGATGCAAGAAAGAAAGTTAGAAGTTTTTTCTACTCCATCGGTATGTTTGCTTGTTAGTTCTTTATGGTTTAACATCGGTCAATTGAGTTAGGAAAGGTTAAACAATGTATTGAAAGGACATTTTTGTGTGTGAAATAATAATTGGGGTACTACTTAACAAATTCTTTTTCTTAGAACTTGTGACCAATGTCTTTGTAGGGAGTAATCGGAAACGTCTATTACCCGTTCCTCCATCTTCGAAGAAAGAAAAGTACTCCCTGAATAGTTCTTAAAGACTAGTAATTAATGAGTTAGTATCACGAAATGCATTGAAGTATTAAACCCTCCAATTTTCTTTCCTAGGAATGCAAGCACTACTAAGCGGATAGAAACAAGAATTGTTTTAAAAAGACGTAACCATTCCTTAAGGTTGAATAAAGAAATGTGCAGCAGCATCCGACTTACAAAAAGTCTCGTAACTCATTCACAAACAGAAACAGAAAATCTAGGATAATCGGTCACCTCCAAGTACGCCCTTACGGTGAGTCACTAACCAATTTCTACTGCGACTCTCCATAATTTAGGATGTCATTTGAGCTGTTCCCCTCTCTCTCTCTTTCTTTCTCTTTCTCTCAATCTCTATCGGAGGGATCTCCACGCCTGCACAAAAAGAAGGAATGACTGTGTGTTTTAATAAGTCAATACATATTTCGGGAAACGGACCATGAATTCAAACACCGTTAAAGCACACAGTTATGAATAACGATGCATCAAATCTCTCCGTTCGAAATGAAAAATCCAGGATGTACGTCTATCGTGATGTGCTAGTAAGTCTATAATTTGGTCAAGAAATGTATTTCACTGTCAGCGTTAACTGATGGGTTGCAACTTGCAAGTCCGGAATTCGTGCAGATAATGTGTGTTTCTTCGGGCGTTTACTCTTTTTTTAGAAACCATACACAGAAAGTTATACATATTCTTCTGTTTCTCCCCCCCTCAAAAGTTAGGTTAATTATCAACGCGTATAATTCCCAAAGTAATTTTTCTTTTTCACAGCGCACTGTCGTTTACAATCAAACAGTCTTAGAATTTCACGTTGGGTATGTGTTTATCTGCAGTAAAACTCGAATTTCAACAATTGTTACATAGGCTAATTAGTATAAATGGTCCTCTTACAAATGTAAAATAAAGCTACAATTAAGAAAAAATAGAAAGGACTGTTTTATGGTAACCGTTTTATTTGTATGAAGTAATGCAATGAAGCAAATTGAATTTCTGCCTCCAATGAGAAGTGTATACAGTACATTTTCTTAAGGTAAAGAAAAAAACACTAGTATTTATTCTCGAAAATATCTCCTTATTTTGTACTGCCCCACCGCACACTCTTCACATACTGCATGAACCCATTCGGGTAAGACGTCACATATACGAGAGAAAAAACTGTTCTAATGAACTAATATTGTGTGGAGGGTTTTTAACGTTTATTGTCCAGAGCAGGAACTTCCTGCTCAAGCTCCGGAAATTTTTTCTTCTTTCTTTTTTAACTCAACGTAATCCAGGTGGCGCTCTTTGTCCACTGCTCTGTTCTTAATTAGCCCTAATACGTACGTACTGCATTTTCACGTTCTTTTCTTTTTTCGTTTATTTGCCCCTTAAGGGCATAGTTTTCTTCCCTTGAACTTCATTTAATAGATATCATTGGTTTCGCAACATCCCTGCCTAGATTCATGTGTACTGTATGCAGTTTGTACATAAGAGGACGCGCTTTAAAATCCACAATGGTTAGTATATAAAATCTAGCGTTTCATTAAATGTAATGATTAATGATAAAGATGAAACGAGATCACTTAGATCAGTCCAAATTTCTCATGTTATTATTCGAGTCGCACTTTATTCCAAGCAGAGAGCGTTATCCTGTTGCGGTTGCTAACTGTACCTAACAAAAAAGTTACTACTACTACTACTACTACTACTACCACCAACAACACTACTACTACTACTACTACTACTACTACTACTACTACTACTACTACTACTACTACTACTACTACTAATAATAATAATAATAATAATAATAATAATAATAATAATAATAATAATAATAATAATAATCCACATTCTATCTCACGTCTGTCAAATATAGAGTGTTTATGTAAGTATAGAAATACCTTGTCTGCTTTCGTCCTTTCTATAGTCAAACCTTCAGCCAGTCAGTTATGGAGTTCAACATATTGAAAACAAAAAAGTATTGGTAGTTTATTTCTTATGTCAAAATATAGATAGTGGGCTCTAATTGATTGATTGAATTGTTATTGACGTCCTAAGTTATCTAGTTTTTCTCTTAGGACAGGGTTTATGATGTTTGTTAAAATGGGGCATTGCAGGACTCGAACCTGTGACCACGCACAGACAAGTCGAGTGTGCTAACCTGTCAATCAACCTGGGATCCGATGATCTGTGGTTTCCGAAATTCGGGTTTCGTCTGATTTTGATGTTTTTTTTTATCTTTCAGATTAACATATTCCTGGTGAGATTTCTAATGGTAAGAATTGGACTTCACTTCCTTCACGTAATGTAATTGGGTCTTCTTTAACTTGTTCTCGAAGCACATGGGCTACTAAAGTCTTCCGTCAAATCCCGTAGGTCATCATGAGGGGAGGGGAACCCGCCATGGGTTACAGTCTGAATAAACACGTGTTTAGCAGTGGGTTTGTGGTGTTGCTTCGATAATCAACAATTTATTATAACATCAGTGATATTGTTCGCATCGCCATCATTACAAAGAAAGAGACACTTGTCGCTTTTTTTGTTCCCAAAGGACGGAAACCAAAAAATGAAGTGGAAGAAGTCAATTACTGAAGTAAACAAATTTCACACGATGTCATTCAACACAATATTGAATACGCTGATTTGATTATGAGGATAATTCATCTTAGATTCCTGAGTTCTTGATTAAATTAGAAGCGGCAATTATTTCTAAGAAGTAGTGATGAGCAAAAGCAAGACTAAGACCAAGACCGTAACAGTCTTGGTCTTAGTCTTGGTCTTGCACACCCAGTCTTGGTCTTGGCCTTGCATCGGTATCCCTGGTCTTGGTCTTGCTCGCCCAGTCTTGGTCTTGCATGCAAGAGTCTTGCAAGTCTTGCTTTTAAAAAAAATATACGTTTCATACGTAAATTTTACACCGGATATAATAGTAAAAGCTATGCGTATCATTGCCTGCCTTAATGCGTCAATAGTAACGGAAATATGTTTCACTGTATTGTTTATTTTCATGTAAGCGTACAGAATAGAACTACCGAAGTTCAATTTCGCTTTAATTTGAACAACATCACTAACATTTTATTATTTTACTTTTAGTTTACATGCTGTTTTTGGCACACAACTATGTTTCGTAAGCTTTGACAGAATGCAATCATGGGTTATCGAAAATGATGTCCAAAATAATTTAGACATTGAAGTTCTTACCTTGTAACAATCCATAGAATTGTGCTCTCTGTCATCTTCTAGTCACTGTTCCAATTATTTACCATTCTCCGTGCTCCAGGTAAGTTCCAAAGGAAGAGCAAACATACACGGATATTGTGTTTAACTAAAGCTTACAAGGGAACTGTTTTTACTGTTCAGCGAGTTTTGACTTCGGACCTTATTTGAAGCATATAGATAGCGAAAATAGCACGCACAGACCCGCACTCTGTCATATATTTGTGTCCCGAATAAGTTGAGTTGTGTAATTTGAGCGACATTTAAGCAGTAAAATCAACCTTGAAGGTGAAACTTTATATTAACTAAATGAGTTATCAGATGCATTTCCGTAGGTACTTTTACGTGTAGAACACAAATTTCACCATGAAAATATTTACAAATTTAATGTTTTTATACAAACTCCAGTTTATGATCGAAAATGAACAAAATTCTATAGAAAGTAATGCCGTAAAGGAACAACAATACAAGTGTGGGAAAGGGGAAGGTGGGCAGATGATTATAAATACATAAAAAATAATGGTTTCTAATACCCTTTGGGGGGCCTAGGGCGCTTGCAATCGCTAAAAGACTGATCGACTACACGGTAATTTAATGCGGACATTTTAAATAATACAATTTGAATTTTTACTTTCGCACGTACATTTTTTTCATTTCCTCTCCTCTTTGGTATGTAATTTCGGAACAAAATCGCAACACTCTCGCTTCTCCTGCGCTTTTTTGGTTTACGTACATTTTCAATGCTCCTTACCATACAAACATTATCATAACTATATTACAAAATAAAATTATAATTAATAATTAGAACAGTAAACATTTAGTCAAATACTTACGAAAATAAATTCTCGTCTGTCATGTCACATCTTATATTTGTTTCAAACATCTTATTTAACATACACGCTTACTATTTATTTTTTGAAAGTTAAATATTTTAAATAACTGTGGTAAGCACGAGAAAACGCAACTGATTTGATAATTTTTATAAATATTCGAAATTGAACTTTAAAATGAAACAGTTAAACAATAATACTAATTATAGTGCATTAACATGTTCTAAAAATGAAAATAAGCATAATGAATTGTTTTTCAATCTAAACAGATTTCACTTTCTTTGTTTTTTTTTATTAAAAAGTGATTCAATCAATTTGTTCCCCATCATTTCACGTTTTCTTCTTTTATTTAAAATGTAAACAAGTATTAAGTCCGTTATTATTATTATTTAGGTTTCTAAAGTTCAACAAACGAATTCTAATTTTACTTATAATTACAACATATTTATTACAAATTCATTTTTGTAATAATTGAAAAATTCATTTTTTTAAAGAACTAACTTTAAGAACGTAACGGAGCCCCCAGGCCTTGCGAGGTCGCCAAATTGCGAAACCGCTGGGCATCGGAACGATTTTGCTACGCGTCCCCATGAGGTGCACTCGCTATTTTGCTATGCTCGCTCCAACGCTTCGCTTCTAAAAAACCGTGTAG
>JAGDQP010057852.1:1130-12663 GCA_022664845.1 Lepisma saccharinum
TTTAGAACGAAGTATTTTACCCACCGAATTCTTGTACTGCAATACAATATTCATTACAACGAATTTTCATTATAATGAAAAAAAATTATTGCTGGTCCTGTAAAATTCGTTATAACATATTTTACCTGTACTATATTGTATTATTGTATGGAGCTCTTCAACTATAGTAATTAAGGATACACGTAATCTGGGGTAGGCTATAGTCAAAGGCGCCCAACAGGGGTAGGACCAGGGGGCGCTTGGCTACCCTAGTCAGAGAGAATTATACTTTGCAAAATAAAATAAAATGTGTATATGTTCTTCCTATATTTATATGTTATTTGTTTATGGCCAACACAACAGCCTTTATAGCCCAATTAGAGTGCCGATATTTACAATGCTCATTTAGAAACATGTACCTATTTGGTCAGCAGACTGCGTTCCAATTTCTTCGTAACCCCTAGATATAATATCGAAATTACTGAACGGTTGAGTAAATGATACAAATACTGATTGGAAATACTGTACAAACGTATTAGTTTATATAAATCAACTGACAAGGCTACTTAAAAACAAACACTAAGCGTAACAGTTTCAATGTTATAACAACATCATCCTCAGACAACACATTAATATATACTAACAGTTCATTAAAAGTTACCAGGTCAGAGATCCTTTGTACGTCATCCGCCAATCACGTCCCAGAATCCGTTCACTTTGCAAAACTAAACAAATTGTAACCAATCACAGTTCTTCTCTCACAGGCCACACCCTCTAGTCAACTAAACCGTTTCCACAAACTTGTAACAGGAAACAACAAACAAGGAAATATAATCGAGGCACAAAAATATTAAATAAACAAATGTGTAATAAATAAATAATTAAATAGAAATATAATAAATAAATAAATTAAATTAAATCAATATAACTTTTACAATTTAGTAACTCACAAGTATGATAGTCGACAAATCTAGTGCAAACAATATTTTACGTAAACCAGGTAACAAAATCATTTGTAAACGACAGTGGAAAACGCATCAAGGGGTTAAAAGTAAGCGAAGGAAGCTTAATCTTATAAACAAGAAGGATTATTCTACTCCTCCCTATGGTTATTCTAGCAAGTATTGTTAAGATATACTTTTATAAACATTTAGTGTAATATAGAAATAAGTGTAACATTTTAGATTTTTATAACTAAAAACTTTTTTGTAAATGGTAAACGTTTTGTAAATGAGAACCTTTTGTAAGACTTTCTTTGTGAACGGAGATCTTTTGTAGCATTTTTTTGTGAGTAGAAAACATTTGCAAAACCTATTATAAATTTAAAAAATTCTAAAACCTTTTTGAAATTAGAAAAACATTTTGTATACCTTTTTGAAAGAAAAGTTTTGTTGAATCTTTTTGAAGGAAAACTTTTTGTTAAACAATAGCAAATCAGGTTTCTAATGTTACAAAATTGAGAATATAATTTTACTTTGTAGAATCATTTAATTTATTTTCTCATATTCCTTATTAAGAATAGTTTGCATTGCCAATGTATTTATGAAATCATGTAATAAAAGTTTGTTGTTACTAGTAATCGTTTGTTTTATTTCTTTATTTAAAACTCTTAATATTCATATCTAACAACTATTGATACAGTTAAGTATTCTCATGTTTCAGCTGTAGCAAAACTAAGTTAAAATTCAAACATCTCTGTTATATATGGGATTCATTAAATTATCAGTTTCTCCCACTACATCGTACAATTTATAAAATGAAATCATCACATAGCGCGGGAAATGTTTCTCTTCATAAACATTCTTCATACTATATAGTTCTAAATTAAATAAAAATTAAAGAGGTGTTAAAATTGTGAGATGGTTTATTTTAATATTATATTACTTCTAGCTAATTATGGCATAAGTGAATTACGAACTATACGTACTCTAGGAGGGTTAAAGTCTTATGAAGTTAACTCCTTCGTTTATTTCACACATTCTGATAAGTTTTTGATTCTGGTTTGCCCACAATTTTGAACGACGGCTTCCTATATATTGCACCTCCTATTGCTTCAAGCTCAATAGATTAAGAAAGTTTTTATTGTGATAGGAACTGTGTTCTTTCACCTGAGGGTAATGAGATATGTGATTAAGCAGTTCATTACTTTCAGCGTTAGGGAACTCATCTAAGTGCAAACACTGTTGATATGATAATGAGTGAAGTAAAACAAGTCGAACGACGTGTCTTATTAGATCAAGGAACAAAGCACGGAACAGGAGGTGATTTGTTTGAAATTATCTATGAATGCGTGCGCGGTTTTCACAATTTTCCTGTTAAAGGTAGGGAAATCTCCATACGTGTTAAAGCTAATGGCTACAGACTTACGGCAGTTGGGTATGTTGAGGAACTAATTTCAATTTGCATTACAATATTTGCCTAATAATGTAAATCCACAATCCTGGGTCGGATTTACTTTTAAAAGCAGTAACGTATCACAAGTAGCTTTGACTAGTTATCATGAACTAAACTGATTTACCTTTCAAGTTACAGGAGGAATTTGTACAATTAGGCTTGAAAACTAATCAGCGTCTTACTTTCAACGTTTAATGACAACACACTTTCACTTTTACGTGAGGGAAAACTAAACAGAAATATTATGCTTGCCAAGTTCAATTTTCATAGCGAAAAAAATCTGATTATGTATGTTCGATTGATCACAATTTCAGTCACTACTAGGTTACAAAATTATAAATAAAGACAGCAAAGGGCAGTAGGAAGCAGCTTAAGTTAATTCGTAAGTATACTTTTAACAAGTTCGAAATTTCGGTTCATACACAATTTTAATTATTTCTCATCTTTCGTGTAACACAATCAAATTTATTAAGTTGATGTTTACTCACTGTATGGTTCTGCATAAGTGTATTTCTCAATTAATTTTCTCATTACTTCATCCAGTTTGAGTAAAAGTAAATTGTCAAGAAAATATTCTAAAATTTCAACGCTATCAAAATGTTCAAGATTTGAAAAATACACATGATAAATACGAAAAAATTCACAGGATCATGCGCGTCTCCTCAAAGACCTTACTTCATTTTCAGATCATGTAACACAACGATGTAACATAATAAAAACACTCAGCACAAAATAAAGGACAACAATTATTGTTTCTATATTCCCAATTTTCTATAGCTTCCAAAACACACTGACCATCAATCCTGTAATTCACACATCCACAAGAATTTTCATTTGCACTAGAACACATATTGGAAGATCAAACTTCAATGTTCTGCATAACACTATCAGTTTCGTCTGCACTTAAACTATAATATTCTTCATCACTGTCTGAATTAAATTCTATCTCTAAGCTTGAGGAAGATGTATTGCGGTAAAGAACGAGAGGATTCTTTGCCAAGGGTCCATCATCGCCTTCATCCAGACCAGAATTCTCGTAAACTTGCATGATACTTTTAGTAGCTAAAACACAACTGCACAAAATTTTTAAATTTAAATAATTTACATGTCATGATCTACTTTCTAAGTAGCAATGTTCAACTGGTTCTGTAATCAGCTGCTATCATGAAAGAATGCGTATAAACAAGTTCTAGGACTTTCCCGAGCATCAAAGGGTGGGAAACAACATGTTCTATCTTGCTCCGCGTCGATCTATTGTTCTATACAAGATCACTTCCAAGGAAAAAATTCCTGTGCTCACCTGCGTGAATAATAACTTCAATTTAAATGACAACATTCTGTGAAAAAGCTTGTCGTAACACGCTCCAAGCAACAAAACATCTATCTTTCCCCTCCCCCCGAGCACTGCAAATACAAAAAAAAAAACGACCGTCCACCCCATTCTCCATTCAAGCGAAGGAATGTCAAACAAGATTAAAGTAACACCTGCACTGTTAAATTCTTAGAAAAGTCTTAGCCCCGGTTCACACTTGCGATGCGGCAGCCGTGCGGCGACCGTGCGGGCACCGCAATCAATCTTATGGGCCATTGAAACAAATGGAGTGGTTCACACATACTGCGGGTGCGGGACGGTGCCGCAGACCTGCCGCATTGCCCATAGCGGTGCGGCGACCGTGCGGGGCCCGCAATTGCACAGCATTGGGTGGTTCACACATGCGATGCGGCAGCCGTGCGGTTTGTCTCTTTTGGAATCTTGTTTTTCTTCATCTATTCTTTTTCTCTCAACTGTTCAATTATAAAAATGAAGATTCTTTATATTTTTTCTCTATTTTAAGTAGAGAATTATAAGCTAAATAATAATAATAATAAAATAAAGTCTGACCGAATATTAAAATAAATAATTGGAGGTATACATTTTTTTTTTTTGTTTTGTTTACATTTGGGACCCACTTTTCCACCCCTATCTCCCCGCATCCTTTGCACAATTTCACTTCGCACGCCTGATGGGAACAACGAACTAAACGTGTTGTCTATGAAATTGGGGTAGGCCATCCCCAGGGTAGAGTCCCTGCCTCGACCCCAGACTCGGCGTTGATACACGGAGTCTATAAGAACCTGTTTCCACAAAAGTTCCCCTAAAAAAAAAAAGCAAAGAAAAGGGGAGTAAGTTGGGGATATTTTTTCTATGGTCCAGTTCCCGGATACAAACCAGTTTCCGCGGTTGGGGGGGATTTTTTTATTTTCTTTTTTCTGTTCAATCAAATTTATTACAAACTTGAGCTGAAAAACAAATACATAATTATTTGTACACTTATTGATAATAGTTTTATTTGTTTTTAATTGTTGCTTTATTTATGTTACTTTATGTGTGTTTATGTCTCTATTTATATTTGTTTCCTTCCCACTTATAAACATCTGTTTTCTTACATTGTTCATCATTCACATATCACACACACATCATACTCTATTTTAAAATTCTTAATATTAAGTTTATTATTTTAAATGGTAATTGGAGGTATAACTGGAAAACTTATTTTGTATTGAAAAATGATGTTATCCTTACTTACTTACTTGCTCTATGGCTTACGGAACTCGCAAGTTCATCGACACACAGTAGTAAGCGATCGCCACCGGGCTCTATCCTGGGCAAGATGAAGCCAGATTTCACTACAGACACTCATATTGTCCTCCCAACGTCGCCTCCATCTTCCCAACGGTCTCTTTCCCTCCGGCTTTCCAATCAAGATGGAATATCGTCTGTTTTTTCCCCATCCAAACGACATGGACTGCCAATTATAGTCGTCGCGATTTAATTATTCTCACATCATCATGTGAGTCGTACACTCCGTGGAGTTCTTTATTATGCAGTCTCCTCCAGTCATCTCATCCCGTTTTGGCCCGTATATTTTTCTCGAGACCTTAATTCAAACACCCGTAATTTATGTTCATCTGCTAAGGTCGTACTCCAACTTTCGCAACCGTAAAGTATTACCTGCAGAATGACAGTTCTGTATATTTTCAATTTCAACTTCCTTGATATTAATCTCGAAAAATAAAATGATTAATCGGCCAGTACCTACAGGTTCTTCGAAGTGGTAGAGTTCGAGTCCTAGAGGGACATAAAAACTGTCAGCCTTTAAATAATAATCTAGGAAAAAATATGAACTTAAACAAAATAATGGTAACAAACCAGGGTTAGCAAAAACTGCCCCAAACCAAAAAAAGTTATTTTTGTTTAAAAACTTTGCTTTATTTATTTATATTACATATGGATGGATAGAAATAATTTTTTCTCCTTAATGTTCTTATGCAGCAGCGAGGTTATGAAGGACAGAACCTACAGCTAAAGCTCAAAGTGGAATCCGAACCAGTACTCGATTTGCACCTTTGAGAGATTGTCCACCACTTGGACTCGAACCCGGGATCCCTTGGTTACAAGGCAAAAATTATATTAAATTATCGAAGATGGTTTAATATGTGAAATCGTCACCATGACGTTTACACTATTTGTGGCATTTTTGCTTTTATTTATTTATTTATAGGTTTAAACCAATTGATATTTTGAAGAAAAAACTGGTTTAAACCAGCCAACCCTGCAGCAAACCCCCTCCCCATATAAACCGTCACTCCCACCTACATGAGAATACCGTCAGAACTTGAACATTTCCACACTTGCAGGTACAATATTCTCACTATATGGTAGGAAAATTCCAATGAAAATAATAATAATAATAATAATAATAATAAGGATGGAATTGTCTACGAATTTTCTTGCTCGTAAATGCACTGTAAAATGCCATTTCTTAAAATTAATAAAGCAGTTTTTATTTTTGCACTGAGAAATAATTTTCGTAAAAATGAAATATCAACATTATTTCATTTTAAATAAAAACATATCGGTTTGGAAATAGGACTACTGATCTTATTTTAAAACCAGCATGTTCTCAATTTGAATAAAAAGAGAAAGTTGAAATTTCATACCTAAGAAAATTATTTGTACTATTGTACGAACGCGTGCATCCATTGCGTAGTTCTTTAAACTGAGATTCGTCCTTAACGCCGCAGAGTGTTCGCAGACAAACCGCAG
The DNA here is from genome assembly GCA_022664845.1 of Lepisma saccharinum. Classification (NCBI taxonomy): domain Eukaryota; kingdom Metazoa; phylum Arthropoda; class Insecta; order Zygentoma; family Lepismatidae; genus Lepisma; species Lepisma saccharinum. Next base: position 7,591 of record JAGDQP010057852.1, read on the forward strand.
CATGTGTGAACTGTATATGCGGCTCCCGCACGGTCGCCGCACGGCTCCCGCACCGCATGTGTGAACTGGGGCTTAGCCTGTTGTAGCACGTTCCTGAGCATCAAAGGGAATGAACCAATCATTAGTTGATCAAGATCATTCAACTGGCACCGCTGGCAATCAAGCGCTAGACATAAAAAGAAAATAGTTTCCCCTCCCCATGCACCGTAGGTGAGCAACAACCAAAAACTCCATGCCGACGCATAGTCCATTCAAGCGAACACCTGCCTCCAGAAATAAATCAAATTCGTATTCAGTCGGAAAAATTCTTTCATTTTATGTTCCATAATATGACACATTTAAGGAAACCTTCATTTTTCAGGCTCCCTTATTAAATCTCCAGCTCACCAATTTTGTGGAGGGTTATGCTATAATTACTATTTCTTTAGGCCAAAACAAGTAACGAAGTGCCTGTTTTCAAGTCTTTTTTTTTTTAGTTTTTCTCTTGATGTAAGAGGTTTTTTTTTTCAAAAGAAGGCAAAAACGGTCTGTGACCAAAATTTCAACCAAAAATGGTTGTATTTTGATTTTTGAGTAGTTTCATTTTTGCTATAAATTTGAAATTCCTAAAATCCTTTTCTCAAGAAAATAACTGTTATTGATATTCAGTCCGAAAAATCCTTTTATTTGATACTTCATACAACCTACTTTATAAGCTTCCATTTTTTTATTCCTCATGTTTGGGCGCATATGTTCCCAATTTTGGAAGTTGCTTGACGTATATTTACCATTTTTTGGGCCAGGGCAATAACAAACTGACGGATTTAAGATTAAGTGAAACTTTAAATATTTTTCTCTCAACTCAAGTGTTTTTTGAAATAAAAAATAAAGCAAAAAGAGGCATCTTTGACAAATGTTCACCAAAAGTGGCCACCATTTTGGTAAAACGTCAATTTTAGTTTTGGGGAACATCGTTATAAATTTAATTTATACCGCAGGGAATAAGACAAAATGGTCCCGAATGATCAGTAGAGTGCACGTAGATGCTCATTGAAATATATTACAAAAGATAGCCAATTGGTCGAGAATTGGCCGCCATTATACAACCGTTCTGTCCGTCCGTCCAATTGTCGAAAACTAAAGAACTACTAGAGCTAAGAAGATAGTTGAGGTGAGCTCAAACCTGTGTCATTCATTCAGATCTGAGGGGCAGGTCCGTAATACTGGGATGGACAATTTTCAACTCAATAACTACTAGGGCTACGTCGGGGTTCATTAAAATATATCGCAAAAAATAGACTTTTGATCAATTTTCGACCAAGAAGGCTCCTTTTATTGTCTAAAACCAGTCGAAACCAGTTTTATTGTCTGTAAAAAGGGTTCCGATTGATTAGAGGAGGTTGCGCATGGGGTACCCCATGCTCCCTTATAAAGTTCGTTCAGCAAACACCCGATTATTTGTGTTTATCACCAGACAAAATGGCACGAATAAACGGAAAATATGAATAATCGGAAATGCTTATTGATTTTCAACAATAAAGGTATAAGAAAATCATGAAGATATATGATACGTTGCTTTCTTAAGATAAGTTGCTTTCCAGTTTAAACAAACTACCAAAGACAAGTACTGTATTGTGCGATCAATTGTTATCGCCATTAGTTCACACGTATTCGAAATTTCTTGTTTCAATCTTTCGAACACTTTCATCGATGTAATAATAATAAAATAATAATGATAAACCTTTTTAAATACATACTTTTCTTAAACAAAGCGTACTAAAAACTAAAAAGTAATTTTGTTTATGCATGACCAAAAAGAAAATCATTGAGCGCGCTTTCATATACAGTCACTTTATAAATTCTTTAATTGGCGCGCCCATGCTTTTCTTTTTAGTCATGCATAAACAAAATTATTTTTTACTTTTTAGTACGATTTTTTAAAGAAAAGTTTGTATTTATCTTCTTTTTTTTACTTATTTTTGGAGTTATTTTTGTGTTCGGATATATTTTCTCAAGCTACTGCTTTGTGATCCAAATCCGAAAGTGTTCTGCAACCAGTGAAAACCCAACATCGTTGCAGGCTAGTATTTATTTTAGGCAAAACAAGTTCGTGTAAAAAAATGTTAAAATATGCTTTTTAAAGTATATATGAAAGTAACAATGGAATATTGTATTGTCATCTGACTTACTATGTCGCTGTGCAAAATTTCATCATTGTATGACGTAGGGAAATAAGTTAAATTAACGTTGCAGGATTTGAGCACACCACTAACCAATGTGAATTAAAGAAAACAATGTAATAACACTCAACTGGTACAGTCGGGTCAAATAAGACCCGAAGGATTTTTTGTTGATTGAGAGCACCGAGTTTTATGTTATCCTATGTAATCCATTGTTGATGTTGGCACTATCAGTATTGACTCTAAGAGCCCTTTTATGCACACGACATTTGTCGTTCTATCGTCGACGACAAAATCTTGTCGGGGCTTTAGATATCTGTTTATGAATGCACCATTTGACGTTCGCCCAAAAATTGTGTGATAGTGTTGTCAGTCTCTCGTCGGAGAGGATGCGTGATGTATTTTGCGTATGGACACATTGCAGTGCAAAGACGGAAAAGAAGATGGGCTGTTCATCCTATCAATTCTGTAAGATAAGTAGGTTGGACATTTCGCAACCTCAACGGAAAGTTGAAAAATGATAGACTTTTTTTTCTTCAGAATGTCAGAATCATGTTTTGTTGAGCTGATTGTGAAATTCAGAGAAAAATCCAAGCTAGACAAGAATTGGTGCAGGAATTCTCATTTTCGCCACAGAAAAGGCTGACAATAGCTCAGAGATAAGTGAAACTGGGGAAAACCTAAGTCAGGATGGTCGTTCGTGGGGTTTGAACCCACGTGCCTACTCATTGTCGATCCGAAGTCCACGTCGTTCTGCCACGACCACGAGGGCTGGGTGGTTATACTCATTTGAATTTAATTTTTAAGGCAACTTTAGCTCACGCCGGATGTATGATGATGAATGAATTGGTGAATTGAAGAAAGTGGGTGGAAACGGGAGATCCCGAGAAAATCCACGCACACGGCGTTTATTCACCAGAAAAACCCTCATGCCACGAGCAGGGATCGAACCGACGAACCCTAGCACCATAGGTAAGCCCTCTACCATTGATCCACCGCGGCCCAGTTATTCTCTTATGCTTACTAATGTATGATTACTGCAGTAAAGGAATACTTAGTGACAAGACTAAAGGAACACGAAAAGTTCACTTAATGCATTGATTTTCTACTGTTTAGTTACTGTCTTATCCCTGCACCTTCCCCATCCTTCACCCGGAAATGTGTTCGCCGAGGAATATCAATCATTCTTCACACTATTGACAGGATTGTGAAATAGCTGCTTGTCTAACTAATTACTGTGAAATGAATGTATGCAACAAACTGTGACAAAATCACGAAAATTTTACTAACTTGTCCAAAGCTCGCTATTCTTTCTCTGCAAAAAGAAAATTAGTTGACTGAATGAATGGCGATTGGAGAATGATCACTGAAGATCCATAGCTGGCTTCTCTGAAGAACCATAGCTGGCTTATTTATTGCCAGAATTTGAAAGTATGTTATTATAGTAGTTGGCTGTCGTTCCGTAAACAAGGTTGTCGTTATGTTGTTTAGTAAAGTGCAGTTCACATGTTCTAAAGATTTGTTTGTCTCTATTTCAAAAATCACTTTTTGTATGAACAATATTTTTGCACGATTAAAATATAAATGACATTGATATGGCATATTAGATACTGGAAGCATTAGGATGTCGTAGAATGGACTCTATAAATATTGTTAGTTGGGAAGTGGCATTAGAAATATGCTTTATCTCTGCCTTCGTCATTAATTTATTTCCAAAGGAAAACAATATAAGTGAAAATGGTCATAAAGTCTAACAATTTTACCAGACTCGGAAACCATAAAATTTTAAGTGTGAGTTCCGATTGCCATTATTTACTACATAAATGTACTGAAATTTAGGAGAGTTGTTTTTTCATTTTTTCAGGCTTCTCGAGGTAGTCAAGTTGGTTTTTTTTCGACTTTGTCCTTTTCCTTTGAAATAAAGGAAAGTAGGCAAGTAGGCTAGGGAAAACACATACACCAGTGTAACTCAGTAGAATTGCCCCAGACATTAATAGTGTTTGCACATTTTTATTTAAAAAATAAAATTAAACACGTCCCATCATTAATCAGTGTCACCGCCACCTGCCTTTAGCTGCCTTCATTGTGAACAAACAACTTGATACTAATAATTATCCCCACCCTTTTGCCTCGCTGCGAACACAAAAATCTACTACCCCGCAAGCCTTTTCTCACTTCTTCGTTGATGAAAATTTGGAGACCAACAGACACAAAGAAATTAATTTGTCTTAAAAATAATCATAAAAAGACTGGGAAGAAAAATTTCCACTTTGTAACCCAAACCACAAGAGGAGGTAATGCAGCATTACCTGGAGCAAAAAGTTAATTTTGATGAAAAAGGAAGAAAGGGGAAACACAATATACAGACAGAGAAGTTTATGATACTGGATATTTAAAAATAAGAATTTAATAACTTGAAAACAGAATAAGATATGAAATTATTATTTTTGATAATTGGTATGAATGTAAAAAACTTTAAGTAGTTGTAAATATTAAGAAGATCTACGAACATTGTATTGTTAGTAAAATTGTTTGATACAGCTTTGGTTAAGGCTGCTGATTGATTGAGAGAATTAATTATAAACACTGATTTTGCATAATAAAATGTAATTTGACTAAATTTTGCTGAAAAGTTCCCGAAAGAGTTGGTAAAATACAGAAAGACAACAACCACGAGCAGAATCGATGAATATAAGTTGAGAGTGAAATATACAGAAACTGATACAAAAATGATTTTCTTTGAGTAAATAAAAATGTGATATTCACGGAAATAGTACTGAAGATTCCGAAAGAGTTGGTAAATTATCGAAAGATCAACATGAGCAGAATCCTTTAATATAAGTTGGTATTGAGATCTACAAGAACTGAGACAAAAACATATTGTACTGAATAAAAGGTATTTTTTCTAAATTTG
>JAGDQP010057853.1:0-12663 GCA_022664845.1 Lepisma saccharinum
TTAGATTTCAGAACTATCTTTCAAAAAGTAATATATTCCACTAGCTGGCGGCGTCTGTTTAAGAAAAAGAGACGATAAAAATATCCGACCGCTGGGGATCGAACCCAGGTTTTTGTTTCGTGAGCCAGCGTTCTCCAAATACTCCACGCTAGGCAGCTGGCAATTGGTGCTCTCGGTCCTATATTTAAATCCTCAACAGTTTACATCACCCACTTCTGCGAAAAGCACTTTAAACGCAGAATTTCTAATGAATCTCTTTTTATTATTACCGGTTGGGATTGGCGAACAACCGGGGGTTGCTCCCCCTGAGGGTCAGGCTGCCCAGCTCCCTTCGGACGCACACACTCCGCGGACCAGACCTGGTTTATGTATATATATCCTAGCTTTCAGTAGCCAAAGCAATTATTAATAATAAATGTAAACAAATAAAAATATATTTTAAGAAAAATAAGAAAAATATTACCCCTGCCGGGATTCGAACCCAGGGTTTTTATTTAGTAAGCCAACGTCTTACAGCTGCACCAAGTTAATCCCAGCAGCGGGCCATACTGACTGAGGTTTTCCAGATTTTTTCCTCAGTCACACCAGGCAAATGTGGGGATTGCACCTTCAACATAGGCTCTGGTCGACACCTTCCCGAATCCTTTCCCCTTCCCTATCCCGGCCTGAGCCTTAGATGCCTAAAGGCCATAAATAAAATTCAAATCATTGTCAATTCAAAGCGCGTAATGTTAATGACAGGACATGTTGATTAAATCCAATTTTGATATATTGTGGTAGAAGAAGCTCACAAATAGAAGCAGAAATGATATTGAAAAAATATTATTGAAACACTTTATTATTTGAAAAATAATTTAAAATAAAATTTAAAAAGTAGATAATTGTGTGTGCCAAACTCCAGCTAATTAACCCAATTTTCTTTCTTAAAAATTGAATTTATGAGGGTTCGAACTCGCGAACCTAGGCACGAGAGGCCGACACGATATCCATCAGACCAACGAGACTTGATTATTCTGATTATGATAACTCAGTATTTATTTTAAACTATTAATCTTCTGTGGACCTGGGATCTTATAACAAAAGAAATATGATATTTCCCATGTCAAAGCATTGCATTGATATACTTAAGATAGAAAAAAATAAGCTGAGCACATCAATACGTTTTAATTTAAAATCTAAAAACGTGTAAGAGTTTCATCAACTAACTAACTTATTAGCTTCATCGGACACACTGAATTACATAAACAACAGCAACTTGCAACGATCCAGCTATTTCGTTCATCATTGTATCTTGCCACCCAATCCGATACTTCTTCACAAAGTGAATTTTTAATTACCAATCCTCACTGATTCATATCCACCCCCTTTTCCTACTACATCTACGGGGTATTTATAGATATACTGGAACAGGAGGTTGGAGGGAATAAGTGAACGCTGGTAATTAAAGACACAGTTTGTGCAGACGCTATTGGATTGGGTGGCAGGATCCAAAGACGAACGAGATAGCTGACTCGCTAGAAGATGCTGTTGTTTATGTAATTTAGGGTGTCCGATGAAGCCAATAAGATAGTTAATTGATGAAACTCTTACAAGTTTCTAGTTTTTTAATTAAAACGTATTGATTTGCTCAGCTTATTTTTATTTTCATCTCAAGTATATAAAAGCAATTATTTGACATGGAAAATATCATATTTATTTTGTTATGATATCTCAGACCCGCAGAAGATCAATAGTTTCTTGATCAATAGCCGATCCACGAGCTGCTTTCCAAATATTTTTTCCTAGGAATTAAGCGCTGTAAATGATTTTCGCGATTGCTACTGAAAGAGATTTATCCCGCACATGGAGAAAAACACAAGACAGACAGAGAAGGATGCAGGGAGAGAGAGACAGAGACTGTGTATTCATAAGAGTTAAAATTTTATTTATTTCTGTCTTGCGCCATTTTTCTTTCCCTCCTTCCTTGTTTTCTCCTCGAGTATCCACTCGAATTGGGACAGGGACGCGTGGGCAGGTAAAACTATTATAACAATCCCTTCAGTAAATAGTAGCGTTTAAATTCAAATTTTCTGCCAACAATAGAGATAATGGAATTAAATGCTATAAAATGGTTTAGAAATCGATAGACTATTTCTCAGGATTTCCTACTACGACATTGTAAGTATGCAATTCGATTCAGCATAGTCATTCTTCATATAATTCTGTCTTGTTTTTTAATAAAGTATTTTACATTTAATATTTTGGAGATAACGACGGTGAACTATGCTGGTGACGTAAAACAATTAGATAATGTAACTGCCAAAACTACAACTTTTGTAGTTGTTTCCTCGGAAAGTTGTTTCGTATGCAAGGATCGTTTCAAGGAAATAAAAGCATTTTACATTCTTTTAAAGTGTGAAAAATTATCTCTATTGAAAATATTCGCACAGGAGATGTAATGCACAATGTAATACATGTAGAAAACTTTTGGTTTCTCGAACCTTATAATTCAGTTCTATAGATGTATTTATGTCATCAAATTTTCTTGATTTCAAAGCTTAACTTCAAACACTTTCCGAGTTATTGTCAATGCATATAGTTAGAGAGATACCCTGAATGTTTTCTGCTTCGTAGAAATAATAACGGTCAACTATATTGTGCAAGTGATTAAGTTTTCTACATGCATTACATTGCACTTCTTACGAGCACCAGCCTTAACAAACAACTAAGTGCATTTTTATCTCTTTATTGGGAATTGAATTTATTTATGGCCTTTAGGCGTTTCAAGCTTAGGCTGAGATAACATATGCGAAAGTATGATGGAAGGTAGTCGAGCAGGGTCTAGTTACTAGGAACCATCACGGTATTAGCCTGGTATTACTGAGGAAATCCCTTGGAAAGCCTCAGTCAGGATGGTCTTTCCTGGGATGATACACAAAATACTAAAGTAGTTCTTTTGGTTTCGAATGCTTTCTATTATCAAACGCTTTTTTATTTCAAGAGAAACAACATCTTTGTATAGCCAGCTTTATGACAACGAGAAACTTATAAAGTATCGAACTCATTTCTAGAAGTAATACTTCTCTTACAGCTATTTAATTGGATGAGCTGCTCGCTCTTTTTCTCTTATTCTGTCTACAACCGTTCCATTATGGAATCGACAGCATGCTTTCTTCCTTTTGTCATCTTTATCACGGTTACCCTAATTGGAAAGAATGCTCTCTTTTTGTGTCATTTTCTCTTCTGGCCACCGTAATTGGAAAGATTGTACAGTTTCTTTGCCCTCCTACGCTATTTTCCTATAACCTTTCTTTTCTTATTAAAAAGTCCGAATGTTTTCTTTCTGATACGATTTTCCCACACCCACCTTAATTGAAAATGAGATAGGCTCACTTTCTTTCATTTTACCCACTGCAGTGTATGAATGTTAAACTAAACTGGGGTTGAATCTAAGGCCTACTTTCCCCCAAACGTCAGTTAGGATAACTAAAAGTTCATCTCGCAATTTAGATCAGAAGTGACAAACACATTAAATATATCTAGATTCGCTTGGAAATACGTAGTGAAAGCAATGGTATACTTGGCTTAAAAAATTTGGACTTTTAACGCCATTCAGTTAGATCACCCAAATTACACCATCTTATGATAAAAGCGTGTCTGATAAAAAGATGTCAGTAAGATCCAAAATTACATAGAGAGGGAAGAGAGAGAGAGAGAGAAAAAAAAACAAACAGACAAAGAAAGAGACAGACAAAAAGTAGAAATATGACGAACAAAAACGTAACATAAGAAGTAAGGGAGATTAAAATAAAAAAATCGAACCTTCCTGGAAATCGAACAGTGAGGTAATAGTAACTCTTACAGTATTTTGTGTGAACTTTTGAAAAGTGAGGACTGATGGTTTCGAACCTCATTTCTTCTCTTTTAAACTTCCATCTGATCGACTGATCGTCAGATTAAGTTTTCCTAAGTTCCACTACAAGATGTAGGTTCTGAACCACATTTAGTATAGGAGCCAGGACTGACATACATTCATGAGCGCACGGTCCCATTTCTTACTACCGCAAAGTTTTGTACGCTCTATCGAATTTCTATATTAAAATGTTTAATATGATACACATTTTTCTTTCGCTATCTTTGTTATGTAAGTATTTTCCTGTTTGCTCTGCTGTTGTCATACAGACGCATTTGTGACTTCAAAACTAATTTATCCATCATTTTCCCTTCTACTTGCCTCAATAATCATGTTCCCTTTTCATTCAGCTATTGCTTTCTCGAGCATCCCTTTCATTTCCGTATTCCTATTAGCGGTAGCTCAATTAGTAGAGCACTTACCTCTGGTGCTAGGGTTCGTCGGTTTGAGCCTTCTTCATGCTATGTGGGCTTTGTGGTGGACAGACACCGTGTGCGTGGGTTTTCTTGGGGTTCTACCATTTCCTCCCACTTTCTTCATGATACCAATTCATCCCATCGTCATCCATGCGGCCTGAGCCAAAGTTACCTAAAGGCCTTAAAAATTAAATACAAATTCCGTGATCCTATTTCATCACGTTAAATATCTTTTTAATCAGATATGTATTTCATTTTGCTTTGCATGATGTTAATCAGATACTATGTTTAATGAACATTTTGACACATCATTATTATTTCCTCTTCTCATTAGTTCTATTCTTTACCCCATTCGCTTTTTGGATTTTTTAAATTTATTTTAAGGCCTTTAGGCAACTATGGTTCAGACCGTATGGATGACGATGGGATGAATTGGTATCATGAAGAAAGTGGGAGGAAATGGTAGAACCCCAAGAAAACCCACGCACACGGTGTTTGTCCACCACAAAGCCCACATAGCATGAACAGAGATCGATCCGAGACCCCTAGCACCAGAGGTGAGCTTTCTACCAACTGAGCCACCGTGGTTCCCCTATTCACTTTTTCTTCTTATCGTGGTCCTCGATAGGAGCTGTCCTGCATTTCAGTCCACTAAATCTTTGCATAATTACCAAAATATTGACTTCATTGTTATTGTGCTTGTTAAATCGAGCTGTCATTTATATCATTCATCGTTCCTATTACCTGGGTGCACTTTGGCGATCAAACTCTATGCTTCAACTGCCCGAAGGGGCAGGTGCAGGACAAAAGTGAATAGAAGTGTAGGTTAGAAGATTACGATAAATCTGGGAGCTCTGTCTAGAGAATTACCTTTTCAAATGCTGGTTGGGCCATTGATGATTTATGTTTTACATGTAACACGGAACACTTTATCCTTTGGTGACGAAAATAAGCGTAACGCAAGTTCTTAAATTCAGTGGATGATGTACAGATACGAGGATCTCTGGGTAAAGAATTAAGGATTCCCATCAATGACAATGGTGTTTGCAGATAAATAAAAAATAAGTTTTTATAGTCAGAAAAGTTTGGTTTATTTTCAAATATAGCTGGCCTGGAAGTATATATTCTATGCCTAACAGGTAAGTGTAATTTTACCCCATAAATGATCATCCTTTCAGTTATGCAAAAGGCACGGTAATTTTTCATAATTTGTAGTACATTCCTACTTTGCTCTTCCGTCATGCAATCCATGTATACTAGTCTTACGCCGCTTCCTTGAGTCTAACCGGCGACTTCTGCAGATTGTTTTAGGTTTCAAACTTTTCTTTGCATTTATTTTATTCGTTTTAATCCACAACTAGCCTCTTTATGAATGTCTGCTCATATTGCGGTGAAGTGCAATGTGATTTTTATTGGAAAGAAGAGTGGGACAACCCCTGATACCCGTAGTGATTTCTGTGTTACCTGACTGAGTTCTTTTTTCCTGTCAGGAAAGATTTTTATTCTACTTAAGTACAGTTTGTGATCCAAATTCATGTGTTGAACATGTTTTTAATTGATGCACTGGGTACAGTGCTACACAATTATTTTTTGTTCTTAAGAGACGTCAGAAAATTATTTGGCGCAGTTTATGGGGCGTGTAAAAATATGGTTTAATTGGAAAGGTAAATTCTTCGGAAGGAAGCGAGAAACATGTAGTGATTTGAACTTTAATCTAAATTGGTGAAACTTAATCAAAACCAATCAGGAGGCTAATCTAAAAGCCAGCCGTTTAATAGCCATAATCACTGCTTTTAAAAAGAACATGTACAAGATACTTCAAACTATAAATAATGTTTTATTTGCAAAACGATGTAATATTTCGTATTCCTTGTCTTTAATACATCTGAAAGTTATCCAAACTATTTTCCTTGTGAAGTATGATCAGAACACAAATGACACCTTAGACGCAAACATGTAGGACTATGTAAAGTTATCCTCATATTAAGATGTCTCAAAAACCATTTCAATCACTTCTAATTCCAGTATGACAACGAACAAATGTCATGGAAGTAAAAGTTCAATACCTGTGAATGTACATCCAGTAGTTTAATCCTGCAATAGAACGAGTAATGTTCTCGATACAAAGTGCATTCAATAATACTCAAAACTTACTATGTCAATATCTTTATTTAAATTGAAACAACCGCGTAGCGAATACGTAAAGAAACAATATAGCCAGATCACATCATAAATAAAAACAACGTTCAAAGTTAATATCACCACAAGACGTCCCCTAAGTTGTACTTTTTAACCATAGGATTTGATCAAATATATATTTATTGTGTACACTTTTAATCCTGATTTACAAAGCCTTGTGTTATAGTTTATCAAGATATTACATATCTTGTAAAACGTTGACCATTGTAGTGCTTATAGCTTCAAAGTTAGACATATTTCTTTTCATTTCTTCGAAGTGAACGTTTTCTTGTTTTGAAATGCACTCATCAATTGATGGCTTTCGTCAGATACCCAGTATATTTAATTTATGTTGCAGTTGCTTTCTGATAACAATTCCAGCGCATCACTTTATTTCCCCAGTACGCTTTCCAGTAACACTATACCAGTAAAGTGTATGTTGATCAGACAAGACGATCAATTAGTTAAATAGCTACAGGTTGACTGTAATAAGAGAAATACGGGTGACAGAAATAATGGGTGACATAACATTTGTGTATAGATAGAGAGCCATTTATTGAAAGGAAACAGAAGTATTGCATCGATTGAAACAACGAAAGCCAACATGTTTGTTTAGTACAGCAATTTCTCTTAGGAGATTGAACCGCTAATGGAACAACATAATACTTTATGGAGCGTGCAGTAATGTATGTTTAACACCGTGCTAACTATTCATTGTATAAATAAACCACAATGTAGAAATACCTGTTCGCTTTCGATATATCCGTAGCAGCAGGTTGAATGCTACAATTGTTACGAATTGACCACGAAATTTATTGATTGTCAATTGTACAGGAAACAAGATAGCCAGGCTATTATGTTGAGCCAGTGCTTACACGCGAACAAAGTTGGCCTTTTAGGTAACAACAAAGAATAACATTACAAATACTAGTTCGTGACTGTTTAATATTCTTTAAAATACTTTTACTGTTGATTTTTTTTGTAACTACTTTACGTTTCTCTCCTGAACAGACAACAAATGTATAAACCACCCCGTGCTGGAGGGATGATCCCTCTTGCTGAGCGCATGTTACAGGTCAAAAGGATAGGAAGGACTGAGACCAGGTACTCTATTCAGTCCATTTGTCTGGTAGGACTAAGGAAACCTCTTCCAAAATATTAGGCGTCAGTATTTGAACCTCTAGCTCTTACCGATAGCTTATCCATAGCCAATAGCGTGAATTTGAAGTCGATCTATCAAGATCTAGTAGTACGAGAAAGTTCTTTTTTATGTAAGTAGTACGTAGAGAAAAGAAAGAATCAAAATTGGATATATCTTCAGTTTGCGCATGGCAAAGTTGTGTCCAAAATGTAATATAGGAGACACAATATATTTTAGGTATCAACAAATATCAATTTCAAGACGTTTCTACAGGCAATTGAACTTATTTCAATGATTTTGTTTATTGTTAATGTAACCGAAAAGTAGTGAGCCGCGGTTGATGAATGGTAGAGCGCTCACCTCTGCAGCGTGGGCTCCTCAGTTCGATCCCGGCTCGTTTGATGTGGACTTTATGGTGGACAAACACCGCGTGCGTAGTTTTTTAAGGGTACTCTCCTGTTTACTTCCTCTTTCTTCATTCCACCAATTCTCGTATCATCATCCACTCGGTCTGAGCCAAAGTTGCCTAAAGGCCTTAAATAACATTCAAAATTCAACGAACAGTTGTGCAACTCTTCGCCTATTTTATTGCGTAGAAACAGAGAAGTACGTGAAGAACCATCGTTAAGAAGTGGTTGCCATACTTTTCGAATCCCTCCAACATCCTTTTCAACCACTCAACCATTCCGAGGATGTCTTAACTTACTTGCTTCCGATCTCAGGTACAATTTTTAAGTGGGAATTTTTACCAAATGTTGGCTCTACGGATAGAGACAATAAGGTTGTGCTAACAAACTCTTCTCTCTTTACTGGTCGATATACTTTTTGCCAGTAGACTTACGATTTTCACATATTTGTAACATACTATGTGTTACCAGGAAATTAATATAGACAAATTAAAAAAAAAAAACCTTTACAAAGTAAGAATCACAAAATACTTTCTGTTGTCACATGATCCATCGTTGGAGGTGGTGAGAGTTTGCAAACTTACCAAACTGTTAATTCTGTATAGTCAGAAGCTTCAACATTAAGATCGCAAAGTTTTATCTTTTGAAGGTTGGTTTTAACACCCCTTTAACACTCTCCTACCTACGTAGGTTAATTAACTGCTTTGCCCAACAACATGTTTTATGAATGTGCAAAAAGAGCACTCATCTGAATAACAGGATAAATCATTTCTAACAAATATTTAGGTAAGTGCCATGATGTCTGAGCATATGTCATACACCCTGCTTTATGGAATGATCCTTTTTTTTTATAGCAAACCATACTGGTGCGTATGTTTTTGAAATTTAGATTGTCGAAATGTTCAGTTTATTTGTAATTCTTTTTGTTGTTGTTGAAAGGTATAATCTTAGAAAAAAAGCGAGTAGTATCTGTCAGCCATCTTGAATGACTGAGGGGGCCTGGATGTTACACAGCAAAATCATTTGAACATTCAGCTTTCTGAATGGTTTGGGTAATATCAAAGAGTTACTTGTGGTCTTTGCTCAGGTCTGTTCTCGTTACCACAATGTCCTCAGACGTAGGTATTGAGTAATCAACAATGGGTAGCTTATTACAACCATGCATTGTCTACCAATAATTCCCGAAAATCATTTTGGGCCTGCTCTCTCACCCTCAAGGTGTTCAAATAAATGTTTATATAAATATAAAAGACAAATGAACCGCTGTTGTAGTCTTTCTAGTTTGAGCTCAACATTACGAATAATATTATTAATTTGCAAAGCCGTATTAGTAGCTGTGCCATCACAACCAATAGGCAGAAGTTCATTTAATAGGTTTCATTTAAGTTCAAACATTTTTCAGTTAAATAGGAAACAATATGTCAACTATAGTCTTTTCGGATCCATTATTTGATGTTATATGCCCAATAAACTGATTTCTTGGTTCATATAACAAAGATCAAGCCATTCACAAAGGTGAATATTCAAATGATCGTGTTGTGAAAGATCCAGCTTCTCTCAGTCATTCAAGATGAGTGACATAATATGCTACTCGCTTTTTAAGATAGTACCTTTCATCAACAACAACAAAAGGCTACAAATGGGGTGAACATCCTGGCAATCTAAATTTCAAAAACGTACGCACCACTATGGTTTGCTATAGGGAAGAATCATTCCGTAATGGAGGAGGTAACAAAATGTGTTCAAAACAATTCAGGCATAATGGTACTTAGCTAAACATTTATTAGTAATAACTGATCCAGTTATTCAGATGAATGCTCTGTTTCCACATTCTGAGAATATGTTGTTGACAAAGGCAATTATTGACAAACATTTTGACGCATCTCTTTAGAGAATATTTCCAAAATTTGCAACGATTTGCCTCTCACTAATTAACGGAAATTACAACTGGAATCGAAAACTCTCGTTAGATGACACAATATAATTATGTGGAATAAAAGAGAGAGAACTACGCAGCTTTGTGTAATTTCTAGATTTAGAATTGTTCACGAACGAAAATATTATCTTTATGTATCATCCTTCTTTGACTCCATATCAGGAGAATATTTTCTACCCAAGTGTGTCAAACAATTGTGCCAAACTCTGCAAATCAACAAATATATACGATGCTGTAATATATTTATTTCTTAAAGAAGAAACGGCAGCTAAAGAAATGTGTCAAAACATTTGTCCATAGGAGCACAAGCAATTACGAAAAAGTACGTGCACAAGAAGTATACAAAATCTCCTTTCAGACAGACAAACATCACGAACTGCAGATACACAATTTTACACCTTTTTTTAAAGCAGAAACGTAGAACGTTGTCAGAGAAGATTACTGCAGAGAAAATGTGCTAGAATTTTTTTTTCGTTGTACTAGTCGTTCTTTTGTGAGTAAACATTTCGTTTTATGTTTATGCATAATTTATACAGAGAAGGATGTAAATTCAAATATTTGTGAATGTTCTAAAAGCACCTTATTAGGAAATAGTTTGGATTGAAAAGAAACAAATAACATGGAAATTAATTAACAAATACAAACAAAAGCTTAGATATTTATTATTTACGACACTATTTGAAAGCATTATTCATTGTTATATATTATTAAAACTTCCCTTCCTTTGTCTTTTCATTTGTTTTATTATTTAACAAGAAAACTTTTAAGACAATAAAAACACAAGAAAAAGAAAAACATACAATAGAGTTGAAGAAATATTACAGGAAGGTAGTATTAGAAAAAAAATGAAACAAAACGAATTCTTTAGAATATAACAAACGGACGTAAAAAATAAAAGATAAGAAAGAAAAGACTGGAAACAAAACAGATCCTTGCACATAAAACATCTACCTTAATATGTATATTACTTCACTTCACTTGTTCTTTAAGGTGATGTACCATATCCACACTTTAACTTAACGATCTACACCAAATAAACTATAAAGGTGAAACTTGTATTATAATTCACAGAAAGCACTATAACACAACGGTAAAACAGGGATAATTTGATACAAAAGATATTAGGTTCCTATATTATAATTGCAATTGGTAAGGTTGATACCAATCGCAATTAAGTGATGTTAATCAAGCGTTGTTTATTAAACCAGCGTTCTTTGAAGAAATTAACTTTCCAAGAATTCTACACAATTCACAACATGAATACACAAGATGATATGATGTGCTCCTTATCATAATGAATCCTTTGTACGTTTTCCTCTACTTCGCTACCGTTGAATTTATGATTTGATTACCCATAATTCCTTTTCGTAATGGCGTTCATAAACTTGCTTCTGTAGAATATTTCTAGATTCTCTTCCTTACAGTTTCCATGAACAAAGGATTCACAAGTCGTTTATACTGTTCAGAGACACGTTCGTCCATTATCTATTCAGCTCAGTTAATTATATCGCAGCATTCTGCTTGTATTAATTTGGGTAATATCTTGTTCTTCAACTTATATAAGGTTCTAATAAAATTGTGTTTCTGTTTCACTGTTTCTAAGCACTGTTCTTCAAGAAGTTTTACTTTATTAATAGCATTTGGTTATGTTTACTTATTTAAATTATTTTTAGCGCTCCGAGCATTTGGTGATGGGGTTTTCAATTTTGACTCACTGTCCGTGAATCTCTCTGTCACGTAACCTAGAAGACACAATGAAAGCAAATTAAAAGAAACTGATTTCAGAGTTTAGATCGAAAAATTTGATTTACAATGCTGTTTTACTTTGTTAGCACTACAACCTCTCTTCTTGGTAATATTGCATTTTATGCACTTATGTGAATTTTAACATGCGGATATTCACAATTTTTTCTCCGTTGTCACTTGCTATAATCGTAAAGTGTGCAACTTGCCACAACAACCTGTTTCTACAGTACTTATTTCTTATGTGTACTTCAGTACATTATCATGCGGGACAAAAATGAAAGCATCACCAAAAGTTTTTGGCCGTCCTAATCTTACTACAAATTTATTTTCTGTTTTAGGTCCCTTGATAGCGAGGCTATAACAAAGGGGACCTTATAATCCCACTCATTCTGTCCGTTCGTGTCTAGAAAGTAAATCTCAGGAACTACAAGGTGTAGAGAGATGATTGAAATGTCATTGCAAAGTTTTAGCTAGACTAGCTCAGAGCAGCCGGAACCACCTCGATTGGCACAGTAGTCCAGTGTTATCTAGTATCTACCCATTTAAAACAAAGTCAATAGTTCAAATTCCTTCATTCAGTTAGACTTAGCAGCGCTAAATTTATCATATACATTACTAGATACAATAGAACAGTACTATGGGATTTCCCGTACCTAAGCACTGTTGTCGTCAGTGTTGACAACCTATTTTATTAAAAGTCATGCTTACGTGGCTAAAATACTATCAACGGACCGAAGCTTTTGCGATTGTTAATAGGTTTAACAATGACAAATCATCCAATTTAAAGAAAAATTGATCGCATCACCATTTTCGAAAATTGTTATTTTTCGTACGTAGGTTTCCACATACCTGAAGATATGAGAACCACTTTTGAAAAATAAATGAAGACCATGTTTCTTATCTCCCGTAGGCATGTACAGAAACCTTAGTATCTTTAAAAAGATGTG
>JAGDQP010057854.1:0-12663 GCA_022664845.1 Lepisma saccharinum
GTCCGATACACGAAAAAGTAGCAACTCTTGTTCGTGAAAATCAAATCCTAAATCAGACAGTGACACGTACGCTACACAACTTGAACTGTCATCAACGACATCCACTATGACATTATGGTGATAGTCATATTAATTCTCCGTTTCATACTTACAGATTACAAATTAGAAATAGAAGAAAATCTTCGTTGCAAATCTTTGAGGAAATATGTGTGAATTTAAGCCCTGAAATTGGCAAAATGTGATCTAGAAACTGCAAAATATGTTAAAATATTGCATAAAATATGTATTTTATTAAGCACTTTACAAAATCATTATTTACTCAATATATATATCCTCGTGTGGTTGACTTGGGCCGCGGTGGCTTAATGGTATAGTGCTCACCTCTGGTGCTAGTGGTCGTCGGTTCGATCCCTGCTCATTCCATTTGGGCTTTGTGATGGACAAACACCGTGTGTGTGTATTTTCTCGTGGTATTCCCGTTTCCTCCCACTTTCTTCATTCCACCAGTTCATCCCATCATCATCCATCCGGCCTGAGCCAAACTTGCCTAAAGGCCTTACAAATTAAATTCAAAATTCAACTACAGAATTAAAAAAAGATCTGCCAAGTATTCCTTTGTTGACCGACCATTAAGCAGGTAAACCCTTTCACTTTCATTATTTTTTCCCTCGCAAATTCGGTCACTTCTTTCATTTAATCGCAGTCATGTTTGTCGAAACAAGGAAAATAGCAAAGAAAAGGGAAAATACCAAACAAAATTCCTTTTGATTTAGTGACACAACTATTGTTGTTTTATGAATAATACCTTGTTTAAATGTTGAAAATGACCTAAATATGACCAGAAATATGCTTTATACCATGTTTTGACCATAATATGATCTCAAGCTAAAATATAGTAAAATATGCGTTTGTGTAACCAATAAAGACAGCGTCATCATGTTCACAAAATTTAGAATAGTTTTCAAAATAACTGAGGTAATTGACTTACTTACTCTGTGGCTTACGGAACTCGCAGTTTCATCGCCGCAATAACAAACGTTCTCCATAGGATTTTATTCTGAGCAAGTGCAAGCCAGTTTTCATCACAAACACCTACTTCTCGAAGATCTCTTCTAATATTGTCCTCCCAACGTCCTTCTAATATTGTTTGGGAGGCAATTAACAGAAGGACAAAATAAAATTATGACATGTCATAAAATTCCGAGCCCTATTCGTTAATACGATTTCACTTTATGTTAATTATCTCTTGATTGTCAATAAAAGTTACTTTTGCTAGCCACAGTGGTCATGTGTTCTGAGGCGCTAGGCTAGTTTCTCCAGCTTTTGGGTTAGAATCGCACGGGAGGACATGGATGTTTGCGGAATTGAAAGAAATAGCAGCGTATAAAACAGGATAGGCTGAAGTCATTACTAAACTACAATCTTTGTTCCGAAAGTTCCCGGACTGAAATGTTTACTTGGGATTAAGAAACTGAAATGAAACTTTTTAGGTTGTATCTTTGAAATAGTCTTCTTGTACAGTAATGCAGCCTCACCTGTGATTTGTGTAGGTTATTTTAACGCAAACCTTTCTTAGTTAGTGGGGTAAGCTGACTGAAAACTAAGAATGACAATTTATTTGTTTTGAAGTACTTACTCAGGAGAGAGATTACACCTAAATTCAGATAAGCTGGTAATTTTAAAACAGTACTAACTGATGCCAGAGCAAGGCGTATTGATATAGTATAACTACGTGCTCAGAAATTGCAGCATTCTTAATCCTTCGTTTGAATATTTGCTGGAGACTGTTCAGTTACGTCTTACGTATATCATAGTTTTGAATGCAACTATAGCCTACTCCTGGTTAAGAACTTTGTAGAGACTCTCCTAAAGAAGAGAGCACGCCTTCCCATACCTGTCCTGTAAGGTAATTGGCTTTTGTAAATGGTATACATCCTGTTGTATGATACACATAGGCTACATACTCTGTTTATCCTAATTTCTGTTTGGGTAGGTTTTTTATGGTATATTCAAACATGTCTTAAACTTCATGCACATATGCTAGTAGCTTACTAGTAAACTGTTTTTTCACTTTTTCTGAAAATAGGACAACACTTTTTCAGTTCAGAATGAAACTACAATGGGAATAGAAGTGAGACGTGAATATTGTTTTCATGACATTTTATTTATTATACAGTGGATTGACTCAAAATGATCTGTGGTCATTTTTTTATTTATTTGTTTATTTGAGGCATATCCTATTGTTACCGTGCATAATTGCGTAACTTTTCAAATCTGACTTCTATTTACTCCAGTGGATTTTGCAGAATAATAGTTTCGTTGAAATATGTTAGTTCGAAAGTGTCTACAATAATATGAAAATAGTATTTTGCATCGTTTAGTGTTTTTTTATGTACTTATCTTCAAGTGAATTCAATTTTCAAGATTGGTTTGACTTTTTTTTTCTCCATTCTGTCGCATCGCAATATAATAGTTTATCGCTATTCTTGTTATACAATTTAATCAACATTGTAAGATTTTTTTTTCCTCGTGATAATCTGCAAATGTAAAGATACGTGATATCTGTGTACATGCGTGTTGGAAATCTTCCGCTTACACCGAATGTTCTGACTTGCTTATAAATATGTTTATGTTGTTAAGATCTATGTCGGAGAGCTGTACTAAGTTTTAGTCCTAGTTATTGTTGAGGTCTGTAGTGAGCGTATACTCAGAGGAATGAGTTGAACCAAATAAGTGGCTTGGGTTTTTAGTATAGGTATCGTGTCAGTATTCATTTGTAATAATAAAAACGTGACCCATAGTACTCGTTGACCCCTCCTCTGAGAAAAAGAAATACGTCCTATGTTTGAATTAATTCTTAGCAGTAAGAAAAGAGTATGGTTGTGGTGTTCTGTACACAGTTTATTCGGTAATTTTATCGTTGTTTGTTATCGTATCGTTAAAATGTCTATATATAAGAACTTGTTCGTATTTTGATATGTCCCTAATGATAAAAGACAACAGATGCAATTACTACTTTGAGTACATCCACTCCAATTGCAGTAATTAACATAGGTACTTTCATTCCTGTTAAAAGAATTGATCAAGTAATGAAAATATTGGAAGTGAAATTCCTATTTGAAGACAAACTTATCAAGACAATATTCTTGATGTGTATTACATTTTGTTCATACTGTAGTTTACTAATTTTCCAACTCAGCTGATGAATTTGTGGCGATTTTTTGTAGGGAGGATACGATACAATGATGCGGAAGGGTCCCTTTATAGCAAGTGACATTGTAGTTGGTCTGTGCACCATATTATATCTCTGATTCAAATATGAGCGTGGTTCGGATCACACGTTCATAATAGGGCGGGTACACAGAAAGTACATGTTTGATTAGAACAAAAATTACAATTTAACTTAATTATTTGATATGAAATTTATGCTGACATTCAAAATCGTGTGTCTGTTTGAAGAATATTCTTCGTCACACTTTGGAACACAGTATGATCGTCAGCATTTTGTAATTCGTGTTAGAAAGTACCTAAAAGTATACTGTTTTATTTGTGAGGAATAATAACTTTGGCCAGATTTGCCTATTTAATATTCCAGTCATAAAATTGTATTTGTCGTTATATATCATTGAAGAGCGTTGTATGTATGGCGTTTAGACTTCTTTGGCTCAGCGTGGAATAGGGTTGGGGAAGTCGGCTACGGCCTTGTTTGACAGTACCGTCCCGGCATTATCCTGGTGTGCCTGAGGAAGAACCATGGAGACACTTCGGTATTGCTGTCGGCTGGGTTCGAACACAGGACCTACCGAATGTAATCACTTTACCAACTGGACCACGGCCACTCACCATGGATGTGCCATGAGTTAATTAATAGCTGTAAACATGCAATCGGAAGTATTATTGGGGAAAATATTGGAGCGTTTGTTACTCACGTACTGTTTCATGGGAGAAAAAGATTATATTGGTGCTTAGCTGAACTATATCTTTGGGTAATTCGTTGTCGTGAAACTTTGAAATAATTAATAACCACTTAAAGTCGTTCAACAAATTGTGTCCTGCATAATCACGCTGGTCACGAGTGATCGTGGCCTACATAATAAAACCAAGCTCTTTATGTTCTTTCCATATGGTTAATTTTGCTGTTATTGACTTTCGGGTAAGTCTTTATGTGATTAGTTATTTAAGAATGAAGCAGTCCTATATTGTTCACGTCATAGTAGTACACAGTTACAGATGATTTCCTGTATAGGCGAGGCAACTCAATAACAGTGGAGGAATATTTATCCATTGGGAGGCGGTGGTTGTTACTGAAATTCGACTCCCTTTGTTGGTTGAAATTCTGTACACCTGCAACAATCAAAAAGAACTTCCATGAGACACGTAGATGAAAGACAAAACATCGCAGAGATTTTATTGAAATCCCAGCCAAGGTGTGTTATTTGTTGTATGAGCGCATGTTTTACAAATGTTACACTAGTAAAGTTTTGATTTATTGCCGTGCGGCTTCACTGGTTTTCATATTGTTCGTAACTACTGTGGTATGTAATCGTGACTGAAAGGTCCTCGGTATGTCGTCGTCGTTACGAAGTGTGTGAACTATTATTTCGTTAAGGCAGAAATGGCTTCTCTTTAAAATGTGAACATGTCGAAGAAGGATTTAAGTGGGAAGTAAAATGAAACGATCAGTGCTGAAGCCGTGCAGTAAAGTTCTCAATAAAAACTGCGCTATAAATCTAATCTTGTCTTTCTTTCTTTTTCTTACTTTGTTCTCTCTAACTCCACTCTTTCTTCCCGTTCCCACCCCACGCACGTACTCATAATGCACATACATAAACTCTCACACGACTCCTCATACACTACATCGAATTTGTTCGAATGTAACTTGAGTAAGACGGGTGATTAGCGGTCTTGCTACTGCCTCACCCCATAAAATAATCTCGGAGGCCTGGCTAGTGTTAGCATCTGCAAATACTTAATTATTTCGCCAAACTTTGCGCGGCTTGAACAGACTAAAGCTCTACGTACACAACTACACATGCACGCCTGTACATCACTAGTACCAGACGACCTTTTTGTTCCATGAAATATACAATCTCCAATATCATTTATGTTCCTTCTTGTTTGTGAGAAATGTGTTAGAATTACGAAAATTAAAGATATAGTATGACGTACCATATATTCGAATGATTAGCACGCTTACTTGCTTTTTGTGCGCATGGTCCCGGGTTTCAGTTCTGTTGGGGTCAGTTGAACGGAGTGGTTCGTACCCTGTTTTACCGAAAACTGTAGGTTCTGTTCTTAAAAGCTCACCAGCTCGTATAAAATGTTAATACCATCGAGAGTGATGCAAAAATATCAACTGAACATGTGAAAAATAGGCTAAATTGTTTCAGGATTGATTAAGAAATATGTTCATTCAGTGCCAAAGAAATTTTGAAGAGTTACGTGGAGGAAAAGGCCTCTTACAAGGTTTTGAATTACCTGAGCTGACGGTGCTCCAATATAATACTTTTGTCCGGTAATAAAATTATGTTTTTTCTTTATAAATCCTTATAAATTATATCTAGGTTTCATTTTCCTGCTAAAATAATTATTATTTATGCGAAATAAATTTGTGTTACAATTTATGTTTCGTTAAATTTGTACACAATTGTAGTAATGTTTAAGGCAAAAATCGCTTTGTTCCAATACTTTGTCCGCCGCTGTACACGTTTGGTTCTTATTTCCTTTACCTACATCGGTCGGTTATATTTTGTACCACTGTCGGCCGGTTTACGTTCTTATTCAGTTGGTTTTGAACAATACAAGCTTTTCACGTTGTAACATTAAATTAATAAATTTTATTCGAAGATTTATTAAAATATATGGAAAGTGAACTATATTCATATTA
Source organism: Lepisma saccharinum (assembly GCA_022664845.1). Lineage (NCBI taxonomy): Eukaryota > Metazoa > Arthropoda > Insecta > Zygentoma > Lepismatidae > Lepisma > Lepisma saccharinum. Next base: position 5,888 of record JAGDQP010057854.1, read on the forward strand.
TCAACTAGTACTTGTGTTCGCTGTTTAACATTTTACAGGAAGATATACAGGAAACGCATCTGTGAAAATTATTGGAAAAGATAAACTAAATACAAAGCACAACATCATGTGAGTTTTAAAAATTTCAGTACGTTGCAATAATAATAATAACCGCTAGGGAATGAGGTCTGAAGTCGAAAGTCTCAAGTTTCTTGCAGCAAACCAATGAATAACATTTGAACAAGAATTATTTGCTGCCCATAACGAGACGAACATATTCAGGTGCTGTCTCATCTGTATTCCAAAGCTCTTCTGCTATTTGATGAGAAGATCTTAGTATTCCGGCCAAATGCAGCAGTCGTATGAGAGCGCAAATCTCATCCATGTTTGTGTCAGTAACATCGTTGCCCCTGCTGTAGCTGTTTCTCATTTTGTGAAGACGGTTGTTGGTGCAGTTTATTTCTTCTATTGTCACATCCGTAAAAAATAACTTTCAGGCTTCAAGAACACTTTGGGCGTTTTTCGCACCTTCATCCTTTACACCAGGAGGATGAAGAACAATATTTCTTCGTCTTCTACGTGGTGCTTGTCGTGGTGGGTGAGCATTCCACATAGTCGGCTTGTCTTTCCCCAGATAATCCACACCGGAACTAGGAGAAATATCACCACCCTCATCAGCAGACTTCACTACGTCTGTCATGTTCCGCAAAGTTAAGATAAAATGAATTTTATGGGCGGTATCAGCACTTTGGCTGTCATGTTCCGTATTTATGTCTTCACCTGCGTCAGAATCAGCAGAATCATCAAATTCTGACAACATGTCATTACCAATATCATTGTCATTATCTTCTTTCATTAACCATTGTCTTATCTGGGCTGCTTCAGGATCCATTTCAGCTCGAAATCATCTCATTGCACTGACAGAGGACCGAAAAAACACAAACGCAACCGATCGGTTGTTAGCGGCCCGCTCACAGACAAAACAAGCCTATCACGGCTCTGATTCACATTGCCCGCGTGATAGGTCGCGGATAATTTTCCTGACCACGCATAGCATTCCAATCTGCAGTTAGACAGCAGCACAGGTCAATGGACGAATTTACATAAATACAGGAACGATATAAAAACAAAATTGAACACTGCTCACAACCGACCGATACCGGGTTAATACTGGTGCTCTCTTCCGTCCTGACACAAAGTTGCCTAAAGACCTTGCAAATTAAATTCAGCTACTGGCGCTCTACACCAAAAGGTTTTAAGTTCCTGTTCTGAACCAATTTTTGTTTTTTTATTTCTTCACAGCTAAATTTAGTCGTGACGGTGATGGGCTTTCCAGTATCCGGACGGGCGCAAATTATAGTTCTGTTACCGCCCATCCTTTATCGATGTTGATCTTAGTGCCTTCTTCGACCAAAAATGGCGACTAGCCTAATGATGTCATGGGGGTTCACAAAATTTGGAGTGCTGTGAATGAGATAGGATCACCCACTCTCGCTGAACTCCGTGAGTAGGCCTATTGACCTAGCCAACACTTGTGTGTTTTGTTTCTCCACGGGTCGTTCTACATAGAATACCTTTTTATTACTACGAGTAAAATTCAGGTGGCGTCTGGCGTAGACAAACGCATGAGATTTTAGTTCTTTGTAGCGATTGCGTCTGGTAGTCTTCATATTGGCTGTGAGAATCTGATTCTTGATAGATTTGCAGACCTTTCGATGTCTCGAGATACGCAGCGTGATCTTCTTGATACTATTTACAGCAGAAATAGTTCTTGTACATCTCAATGTTAGCCTGCCAACATTAGTTCCAGGCTTCTTAACTTCTTCAGCGTATAGAAACGGTGAAACAAAAAATGTAACCTCCAGACAACCCCTGTTTGCTCAAACACGCTATTCAATGTCGATCAGATCCATTAACAGCCATACCTGTAAATGAAGAGGATGGAAAACTCGAACTAATGTCAGAAAAGAACAACCAATCAAGAAAGCAACTACACAGTTTAAGATAATATTGATAAACTTACGGAACGTACAGTGGGTCAAAGTCCTAACCAAATACATTTTTGCCTTCTGTAGATGAAATTAGAACATTCGTGGACACTTATGACTGTTGCATTTAAGATGAAGAACCTCCTCAGGAGAACACGATTTTGACTAGAGAGAGTATTTTTAAAAAGTCAATCAGTTTCTTTGACTGTTCTCTGAGTGACATATCTATTACGAAACAGTGCATTAGGAGATTGTATTTGATGCCATCCGATTGTGTGCCGTATAAGTCGTAGCTGGCTGTACAGGACGTATCTAAATTTGATAAATTCGTGAGCAAATTGTACATAAGTAAAAATAATCATACTAAACACGAGTCCGAAAACAAGTAATAATTTTTGCGGGAGGAAATCGACGATGAAAACAGAGGGAGATAGAATATTGATATCTTTAAATCTTAAATTAACATAAGCTGAAAAATCGAAAAAATCGTGTTAATATGTTGGAAACACAAAATCGTGAGAGATTGTAAATGAATCTGAATAGCTAGTATTATTTCACCTGTAATAATGTCTTTATTTCTAAAAATGGTGAAATTGCTTGTGTGTTGTAGAACGTGTGTGTGTGTGTGTGTTACATTTGAGGAGTTCTGTAAACTGCTTAACTCGGAAAACATAGTTCTACGAAAAGCTGTTTCGAAAGTTTTACATGTGATTTTACCAGAATTCCTGTGCCTGTAGACGTTTTGATATAATATGAAAAAACGTTGTTAATATCCCTTAGGACCTAGAAGGATTAACTACTGCATTTAAAGGTTGACACCCCACGAAAGAAGGAACAGGGATAACGGTTCAATCAATTAATAGACCATGATTGTCAGATAGGCTCCCTACAGTGTGTGCAACCCACATCACAATGCAGTTTGTCGGGTTGACTACATTCAAGTGGGCAAATATGAAAATCCTTCCTTCCAATTTATTAGTACCGAGCCGCCGTAGCTCAGTGGTAGAAAAGCATTCGGGAGGTCGTGGGTACGATCCCAGCGTCCGACCATCCTGACAGGTTTTTCCAGGGGTTTTCCTCAGTCACACCAGGCAAATGCTAGGATGACGCCTTCAGTATAGGCCCTGGGCGACACCTCCTCGAATCCTTTCTCGTTCCCTATCCCGGCCTGAGGCTTAGATACCTAAAGGCCATAAGTAAAATTCAAATTCAGTTCATTAGCAATCGCTATCCTAGTTTTACGATTCGACACCCCGCAGAGGTGGGGGTACGGGCGGCCAAATCAGCTAGTATATATTTTGGAGTTCTATCTAATACAGCTAATACTGTGTTTTTGTGATTGTGTGAATTATCAAAATTGTTTGACAGCTGGTGGGAACATTTTATGCCCAGAAGATGATGTTCCAGGGGTGGACGAGCGGTCTGCGGCGGTAGGCCATCGGCTCGAAGGTCCCGGCATGGGTGTGGATTGTAACAGCTAAAGGCGAATCGTGACTAGACTGGCCCATATAAAAGTAAAGTTTTTTTTGTAATACTGCTAATAGGCCACGAAACGAAAAAAACAACTTAACGCGGGTTAAGCCGTTCTTCCACAGAATGATGTGGCGCCTGTAGCTATGCAACACAAGCCCGATTTTTTTTTTTATTATAGATCCGAATTCTGAAAATAATCATCATCATTGACAGATGGTTCGAGACAGTAACAATGCTTTGTAGTAAGTTGTATTTATCAATTTCAGTCCAAGCATATGTTTCCTACATTTCCCTTTTATTATTATCGTATGTATGTATATTAGCGTGAAAACTTCCCGAGTGCAGTATCTCACACCGATCTATACCAATATTGATTGGACTGACTCACTTTTTTCAAGTCTCACTTTTTCAAGATAAAAATGTGATGGTAGTGGAAAAGTAATCCATGGCTTGTCTAAACATGGCTACCACCTGAACATACTCATTCGATAACGGATCATGAGTCAGCAGCATTCTGAGTTTAGTCTTTTCTTTCCACAGCAAGTTTTTTCGCAGACAATGTGAACAGAACTGAGTCCTCGTGTTTTGTCCATTTTCCTCACTCGTTTGTGCTGACGTTTCTTTGCTTGCACGCATTTACCTTTTCTTGTTTTCTGTCTGGGTGAAAATGTGTGGTTTATTCGTAGCTAGGACAATGCTTCATGATACGTGACAATTTCCCACTATCTACCTGATACACTATATGTATTTGATCTGAGTGTCTGGCCTATTACATTCAAAGAATCTCCCACATATGAGAAATTTCAGGCAGTACGTCACAACAATTAAACATATATTGTATCAGGTCAAAAACCCGACGTATAATTTGCGATTGGAGGGAGACACAAAAACTGCTGATTGAATGTTGATTGTAGTTGCACAGAGAAAAATGTCACAAACTTAAACAATTTAAATGATTGTTTTAAACTGTTCGATTTCTAGCGTTGTGAAACTTCGTTAGTAGTTTTTTTTTTTTTTTAAGGATTGATTGATGTGGTGCTAATAAATATAAAATATTTATTTTTGTCGTCGCGTTCAAGGCACAAGGTCGTAAGTGTATTCTTTTACAATTTCGCTCCAGTGCGCAAATAGCTGACTGATTAAATGTATGTGGAACGTTACATCTGTCCTTTATTGGCCTCCCTAATTGGCGAACGATCTCCCACGGAGGTGGTTGTCGAGGGAACGAAACGGGTGGTAATCTGTTGGCGCAGTGTCCGCTGAATATGGTGCATGGCACAGTGTCTCCCAGCCAAATTGCTGAAGGGGCTCCGGGGTTCTCTTTGCCACATGTGGCTTGGCATTGTCGTGGAGGACCAGCATACCCTTGCGATTCACCAATGCCGGTTCCTTCTGCCGCAATGCGCTGTGCACCGTTTGCAACTGCTGTGAGTAGAGGTCAGCAGTGATGGTCTGACCAGTTGGAAGGAGCTTGTAATGCACCACTTGGCGACGAGTTCACCATACAAAGAGGTGTAGAGTGGGTGTAGAGGTGGTCTTGAGGTGTGAGGAACAGGGTCACGTGGCGACAACCAATGTCTGGTACGCTTGGATGTGTCATAGAGGACTCGCTTTTCGTCACCAGTGAGTAAGCGGTCAAATATGGGTGTGTTCAGGTGCCGAGTGAGCAAGGACAAACAGGCTGTCACTCGTTGTTCCTTGTTGGCTGCCGACAATGTGTGGCGTATCCACTTGCTTAACCTGTAAAAAACTTTATTTTTATATGGGCCAGTCTAGTAACTTTGGACTTCGGCCCGTCACGATTCGCCTTTAGGTGTTAAAATCCACGCCCCTGCCCCTGCCGGGACTCGAACCCGGGACCTTTGAGCCGATGGCCTACCGCCGTAGACCGCTCGGCCACCCGGACAAACAGGCTGTCACTCGCTGTACTTTGTTGGCTGCCGACAATGTGTGGGGTACCCACTTGCTTAACCTGTATGACTTCCGTATCCCATACAGGTGCAGTCTGACTGTTTCAGCGGAAACATGGAACTTTTCTGCAAGTTCATCACACGTTAGACCACTGTCCTCCTCGATGGTTGCTTTCAGGGCCTGATCATCCAACACAAGTGGTCGTCCACTGCGAGGTTCATCAGCAAGGCTCACATCTTCCGAACGGAATTTCTGGAACCAATGCCTGACATATGCAGCGACTTGATGCGATGAACACGTGGATAGGTTCCGGATACTAACCACGTGGAAGACCTCGAAAACGAAATTCGAAATTTTAGAATAATTCCTTCTGATCGGAAAAAGAACTTAACACGATAATACAATATGCTTCTAACGAATATTAGCAATGCATAACCCAAGATGGATATAGATTCTGTAGATTTGCACTTCAACACATCCAACTTCCATCTACGTCCCGACTGGCACAAAGAAAAATATTTTTGAGAAGTTTATCTACAATATTCAACAATCTATTAATATATTTGATAACAGGATGTATAACGGAATATAACTGAGCAAATTTCCGATAAACCACTTCGTCAATATCACTCTCTCCCAAGTTTGGGAAATTTACTTCACCCGAGGAAATTGAACTATCATCGACGAATTTCCACTTACCAGAAATTTTGTAGAAGTTTCGAATTTCCGAAAGATTCCAATCAAACTCGTAGAAGCAAATCGAAAAATAAGAAATGGCTCAAGTGTAGAAATTAGGACTACAAGCAGCAATTTAGACTTGATATATCCAGTTATTATCATTTATCACTATACTCAAATCAAGAACTATGCAGCGAAAATCGTACACACCTTGCCCCTTCTTTCTCACAGGTAATTATAAAGACCGCACGGTCTTCCACCTTTTCATCGAACACTCTAGTTACATGAATTGCCGTAAGGCGGCTCAGTGCCGTAAGGCTCTGAAATAGATTACAAGTTACAAATTATTTCCAAAATCAGTCGTACATAAAAAAATTACCAACAACAATAATTGTAATGTATTATTATTATTTTCATGAATAGTGGAATGAAAAAACAAAAGGTTCATTACACAATGCCCCCCCCCCCCCCACTGACGATGCACAACTCAAACCAATTATCGTACTACACAAAATTTAAACACTTCAAGCAAATAAGCAGAAATAAATCCTCGAAGCACGCTACTATTCTCCATCAATGAGTCATTTCCTCCTCTTAACAATCCTCACGTATCCAGCAGATACATCCAACCTAGCACCCTTTCACTCGCACTATACCCCTAGACCAAATCACCCTACACTTGGAAGAAATCAACACACACACAGTTATTCAACAATCCATACGTGATTGTAAGTTTCGGCTAACTCA
>JAGDQP010057855.1:0-12663 GCA_022664845.1 Lepisma saccharinum
TCTCTTTTAATAAAAAGTAGTGAGAATTAAACAAAATTATACGAGAGAACCATATAGTTCATATGATTAGAGAGTGTTTATTTCCACCTAATGAAAAACAATTTATAATTGTAAATATGATAAAACGAAAAGTGCTAATGTATTCTATGACATTTGAACTTTCGAACCTATGTTTTATCCTTTTTATTTCAAAAGTATGCCTTTCATTTAGATAAGAATAATCATGAGTCTAGTTACTTCCATCTTGAAACACTGGAATTCTTTACATTTATTTACTACAAAAGTTTAAGTGTATGCTGTATTTACGAGTTTCTACCGTGAGTTAACAGATGGATGGAATCATATCTTAACTCTTTTATTAGTGATTCTGCACTTTATTTTTTAGAAAAGGATTTTAACAATGGTTGACGACGTGCTGGTGTTAAAATCATTGAGACACAAACATTAGGTGAATTGTAACTTAATGAAGGTGTAAAGATTCTAATGAAACTAAAATAAAATATATAAATGAATCTTTCTCAATAGTGATAATGTTAACTTTCATCTGATTTGTAATTAGATGAATGTGCATATCTTTTATTATTTATGATGAAAATATTGTCATCTTCATTTAGAATTTTCAGTAGGCACCAACATTAATAGTTATTTTCTTAGGTTTGATTTTGATTTTCTTAGTTCAACATCAATATGCCATGACTCATATTGTTTGATTAATTTTTATAACTTAAAATCTCTCAATGATGTCAGGAACACATATGGCAAAACTTTAGATTTAGTACTTTCCAACATTGTCAGTATTCTTGTAACGCGTGAACATGACTGAATCGTCCCTGAGGATACCTATCACCCTGCTTTATTAGCAAAATTCCTGTACACCAAGCGAATAAAAAATGAAACAAAGTCACAATCAATGGATTACAACTTCTCCAAAGCCAAGTATGAACAATTATATCGCTTTATTGAATCAGTTAATTGGGAAAGCGTATCTAATAGCTCGACTGTTGATGAAGCTGTTGATTCATACTATAATATATTATATGATATTTTTTCTAAATGTATACCGCCAAAGAGATCGAAATCAAATTATTCTGTCTGGTTTTCAAATTACATAATTAAACTGATCAGGAGAAAGGCATACCACCGTAGAAAATGGAAACAATCAATTGGGGATCCTACGTATCATTATGATAAATTTAAGGAAATACTTGCTCTCACCAAAAGAGAGATAACATGCGCTTATAAAACATATTTGCATAACTGCGAAAATAATATTTTAACCGATCCAAAAAGCTTCTGGACATATATATATATATAAGGACGTAAATCCGAATGCAATGCACTAAATTACGAGGTAAACTTTTAAAGGATGAAAAAGCTATCGCAAAAGCATTCATGAAGAACTTCCAGGTGACACACAATGTGTCCACATATAACCTTAATACTCTTGCACAACACAATAGTTCTGAACTCTTAGATCAACTATCACTTCAACGCGTTGAGCTGCAAGACGCAGAAAAAGCCATTAAAAACTGGAACCACGACATCTCATGGACCTGATAAAGTACCACCCTATAGTATCAAAGGTTGTTCGGAGATACTGAAATATCCACTACAAGTAATTTTCAATAAGTCACTAGCTACCTTCGAATTCCCAACTAAATGGAAACTTGCTGATATCTGTCCCATTCCCAAATCAGGCGGTATGAGTAACGATATTAAAAATTATCGTCCAATAGCTATAATATCTGCACCAGCCAAAGCGTTCGAAATTATTATACCAGAACAAATATATTCACATGTTCGATCAGTAATTTCTCTCATCCAACATGGCTTCATACCAAATAAATCAACTGTAACTAATCTTGTTGAATTCACACATTTTCGGCTACTCAAATAGACAATAAAGGTCACGTTTACGTAAGTTACACAGATTTTTTAAAGCCTTGGATGTTATTAATCATGACATCCTTCTCAGCAAGCTTGTGTCTTTCAACTTCTCATCGAACCTTCGCCAGTGGGTAGCTTCTTATTTGTACAACCGTAAAAACTGTGTGCATTATAAAAAAATTACATCCGAGGAATTTGTTATATATTCTGGGGTGCCGCAGGGACCGAATCTAGGACCTCTCTTGTTTTTGTTATTTGTAAATGGCTTACCCGGTGTAATAATATCCTCCAACAAGCTATTGTTCGCAGATGATTTAAAAATCTATTGTAGGATTTCCTCTGAATTAGATGCTTTCTCCTTACAAAATGGCATCAATGCAGTCTCCAACTGGTGCAAAACAAACATGTTGTTATTAAATATTTCAACGAGTAGTGTAATGACTTACACTAGAAAAAGGAACTATTTGGAATTTGAATACAGTATCAATGAAACACCACTGGTTCGAGTAGACTCTATCACCGATTTTGGTGTAACCATAAAGTCCAACCTCTCATTTTGATATACACATTAAGCGTATTATTGGTGACGCTTTTAGGAATCTCGGGTTCGTAATGAGACAAGGAAGTGACTTCTCGAATATTGATGTTTTAAAAACTTTATATATGTTCCATCGAAGTTAAAATATGGTGCAGTCAGTGGTGCGTTTCTAAAAAATAAAGTGGCCTGGCGCCGGCCGGGTGGTCGAGCGGTCTGCGGCGGTAGGCTATCGACTCAACGGTCCCGGGTTCGAGTCCCGGCAGGGGCATGGGTGTGGATTTTAACACTTAACAGCTAAAGGCAAATCGTGACGGGCCGAAGTCCAAAGTTACTAAACTGGCCCATATAAAAATAAAGTTTACCAAAGTTTTTAAAGTGGCCTGGCAGCGAACGTATTTAGGGGGAGTCCGGGGGCCCGGACCCCCCTCCGGAATTAGGATTTTTTGGTAAAATTAGTACAATTTTAGGCAAAATTGTATGTATTTTACGCAAATATCACACCCAGAAAGAGTTCGCCCCCTCCAAGGCGCTGGACCCCCGGCACCCGAAACCAACTTCTAAAATCTGGCGTGCCTGGCACCGTACAGCTTCTGAGTTGTGGTAACATTATGTAGCCTGTTAAGAATAAAGAAATAATAATAAAAAACAGATAAGGTGGGTAGAGAATTTGCAAAACTGAGTTTGTATTTAAATGAGGGTTGATATATTACAAAAGTGGAATCACCGCTGTATGTAATACTGTAATTACACCATTCTGAACTTAGGTATAAACACTGAGATTTATATGAATTTAATGTTTTCACACTTGATTGAACAGACATTGCAACCCAACAAACCATTTGTACTATCAAGCCATTCATATTTCATTTTCTTTTCAACCCATTGCTCTTCGGCCCATATGTCCGGAAACGACTTTACACTGTTCTTTTCGACAGAGCAATTAGCCGCATTATCCCCTACCTCTTCATGGGCGCACACGCTGACACTGACTTGCGCAACACTTCCTTCACTCGGCACTCTGAAGTAAGTTCACACCGCGGTCCGTCGAGTCACACTTTGATTCACTACGGTTTCAGTCTTTATTTTCTTCTTAAAAAAGAAATCCAAGGTTCATGATGGGAATATTTTTAACATAAAAAACTATTTAAAAAAAATTAGTATTAAAAGATCAACTAGAAAATATACACAAAACAAAGATACAGACACGCACTTCAAAAATAACAAATCCTCTGCATTTATATTTCTTATTTGCTATTCAGGATCCACTCTTGAGCACAACTGAATACTACTGACTGCTGCAGAGTAATAATAATAGTCGGCTGTTTTGAAGGTAGGGCGACCAGGGAATTGTCGGAAAAAACTTTTATTTGATATGGTTAGTCGGGCGTTTATTACCCCAACAATAGACACACTCAAAGGCACTTTCTTCGGAACTTGGGGCTTTTGCGTGAGGGCTAGGCTAGGGCTTACTCAAACCATCTGGTGGATGTCTCCAAGTTAAGTTGGCCTCTCATTGAAAGAAGACATTCAGAAACATTTATTGATATGGTTTTGGTTTCGTGAAATTACCAAATATAAATTTTAAACTCAGAAAATGTACACGATACGACCAGTTTCCTATGAGTAACAATAAAGTTAATGACAGGAGCTAAGGCTAAAGTGGTGAAAACTATGGCTTACAATACCTAATGTTGGGAAGTACTGGCAGCGCAGCTTTGAACGCACCGAATCTGCTTTATTAGGTTGCATCTTCTTAGTTAGGTTGCCCTGACGTCCTATGCGGACAACTTCTGATGTACTGTGGTGTACGTACATCATATTCAAGGACATTATTTGGAATGTTCTGGGGTCAAACCGAGTGGTCGGCTAACCTGACTGAGGTTTTCCGCAGTTTTCTCAGTCTCGCCAAGAGAACGTCGGGATGGAACCTAATAATAAGGCTGTGGCCGTTTCCGTCCCCATCCCTATTCGTAAGTCCCAAATTAAAATTTGCAGTAAACCTTCTCTTCTGCTTTCTTTTTTCTAATTTATAAGTTTCATTTAAATTTTGAATGTTGGAGACAAAACTATAGGTCTGGCGGTTAGCGTTACTATCATACTATTTCTTAAATATTCCAAAAATCGTCCGTTCCTTCGAAGGTGAATGTTTTCAAATTCGGTATCTTTCTTTTATTAGTATTATTTGGGGCTTAAGGTTCTTCGATTCGCATTATAGCTGACTGATAGGAAGGGGACGAACGAGGATATAAGGAAGGAAGCGGCAACAACCTTATCGTTAGGTACTGCACCAGCATTTGCCTTATGAAACTGAGAACTCGTAGAAAATCTCAGTACAGTCAAGATGGCCGACTACTGGATTTGAACCCAGGCCCTTCCGAATAGTAGGCCAACGTTCAACCGCCTGAGTTACGGTCACTCCGTCCGTTTGATTTCAGTTTTTAATACAAAGAAATAAATGTTATGTTAATTCCTGAGCATTTATGAAAAAGAGCCTTGCATACTTTTACTCAGTCTCACGAGGCGAACGTCGAGACTGTATATAATGACAAGATCATGGATATTTCCCTCCATATGTCCCTGTTCATAAGCCTTAGTGACAAATCGACGGGTGTTAAGCCACAAATCAAATTTAAAAAATTGAACATTATCTTTGATTATGATTGTGTGTGTGTGTATTTATGCAAACAAAAAATTAGTCTACAATATATCTTCACGGAAGGAGCCTAAACATTTGTCGAATGATTTGAGATGGGGTACTTGACATGTGGAATGGAAAATAGATTCCTTTATTTGTTGAGATACTTATACGTTTCTCGGTCCTTTCTAGAAACTGATGACAACTGACTTTTCTATCGTCTTGTTTCAAGCTTCAAAATCACTATTGTTAAATTATTGCTTTTGCCTGTTCATCTGCGGAGTCGATTACCCCTCCCCTATTTCCTCATTTTCCACGCTTATTCATTCTGGTCAACTAACGGCGAACCAAGTTTTTCTTTTCTTCTAAGGATCACACACATTCCATCCTCACACAAAATGTTTTTGTTTTGTCAACAAGAAAAAATTTACCACCATCTCTTCCCCCACTTTCGCTCACTTTTTCTCATCTTGCGTGTGTCATCTACCGCCGATTTTCCTCCCAACAAGAAAATAACCTAGGATGGAGGGAGGAAGGTGAAAAGGGGGTATTTGCCTTACAGTTTCTTGGTGACGATTCATTGTTCAGTTCAGCCAAATGTAGCGGTTGAATGGCTGCATTTACGAACTTTGAGATACACCTGTTCTAAAGAGAATTTCGAAACAAGAGAATATTTATAACAAGCGGTTGAAACTTTTACTAAAAGAAGGCTAGTTTGAAGGGTGGGTGCCTTGCAAATACCGCCATAGAATTATTTCATTGACTTGCCACTACTAGACGGGTTTTTAGTGACCTTGCCCTCGCTAATGACATAACCAAACCGCCAGACCTAATATCCACTTCCTCTCGAGGTTGAGATAAACAACCTACTGTTGTATTTCTTGAGTGAATATGTTTGACCAGAAATGAGTTTCACATTCATATGATTGAGCAGAGCCTTTGCTTTGAAACTAAAACCAAGGAAAATTAAAATATGCCTGAAAAAGTACCCTGGCGGAGCCAGACTATGGAAATAAGTGCCCTGGCGCCGCCAGGGCCCGCTAGGGTTGAAACACACCACTGTGTGCAGTAATATGGCATCCTAATACAAAGAAGAACACACGGGAAATCGAAATTATACAATCTAAATTTGTTCGCTTTTAACATACAAAGAAATAGGAATATATCCTAAATTCGAAAACTACTTGGATCTAGTAAACAAGTACTCATTCCAGTCTCTGGAGAATAGAAGAGTTAATTTTCTACTATCTTTTCTACACAAACTAGTACATAGTAAAATTCATTCAGAAAAATTATTATCCGAAATAAGGTTGCACGTTCCGCAAAGAGTTACTCGACTTCGTAATGCAGTCTTTGACCTCCCACCCCAAAGGACCAATGTATTAGATATATCGCCTATTAGGAGAATGTGCTCATTATATAACTGTATTCTTAAAGCATGTCCAGAGTTAGACTTATTTAATGTAAATACGAATGAATTTCATTGTTATCTAAAATAATGAATTGTTTTTACAGAATGTCACCACAAAACATCAAATATGAATGTATACAGTATCTGTGTAGAATGTATAGAATGTACAATGAACACCTGAACTAGTTGCATAACCTGTTGTGTTCGATAAAAAAAAATAAACATTAGGGTTTATGAAAAAATAAACATTAGGGTTTATGAAAAAAAAAACATTAGTATTCATCCACGGTACACCACGGGGTTTCCGTTAGCCACACCGCGCTGCATAAACGCGTTTTTTACCGGCCGCGCCGCATAAACGTAAGCGTTCTTTACCGCTTAAACGGTAAAATGCGTTATTTACCAGTCGCGCCGAGAAACGCGTTTTTTACCCGCTGCGCCGCATAAACGTTTTTACAAAAGCGGGAAAAAGCGTGCCGTGTTTGTTTTTTAAAAAGCTTACGTAAACTTATCTTTACGGTATTCTCCTTAGCTCGTCTTTACGTTTCCCTAGGAAAATTGTACATGATAAAATTAGTTCACATTACTATTTAAATGAAATAATAACAGTGAGCTGAAAAATATTACGTTTTCCATTATATAAGTACACAATATAGTACTAGAATATCAGTGGAAAAATAGTAGATAGCAAATCTGATTGGACCGTTAGCCGCCATCTTGGGCGATGAAATTTTTCGACACAATTTTCGTATTATAATCCGGTAATCGGTCAAACAACCTATAGCTCTACCTCATCGTAAAATGTATCTTTCTCATTAGCATCAGCTTCCTCGATCGGACTATGGGCATATATTAAATCCGTGTTGCACCATCTAATATGTATCGTAATGTACGTTTAGTGTTGCCGACGAGACGAGATTTAGACTGTCTCGTCTCGAAAATATTTTGTCCAGAGACTGTCTTGGGAGACTCTCTTCTCGAAAAGATTTATACTTTACATTATGAGAGCTGTGCCCCGTCTCCTTTTCTATAGCCATTTCTCTGTCTCGTCTCGTGGCAACACTATGTACGTTAGTATTTCTTTCACAACTCTATATTCTAAACCACTGGAAGGATACGGTTATTAATGCGGAATCCAGTTCTAAAATCGTGTGACTGAGTTCCCCGTAGCAAAAAGTGTATTTGCCCTGCCAAATATAAAATTTACCCTCCCACCGAACTTCTTGTAGAGCTAGTAATAGTCCATCCCATATTTCTCTGTCTTGCGTGTTGCGTCTTGAGAGATGTCATTTTGTATAAAGTTCGTACGTTTCATGTTCCTATTCTATAATCTCTCATAATTCTGTTCTTCGGTCCTCCTGAAACTGTGCATCCCGAGGATCCGAATGAGGGACTAGTTTACCTCTGGAATATTTTAGACCAGGAGAACCCATAAAACCATGTGTTATTGTTTTCTGATACGATTTCGCGGTGTAGAGTTGTCAACTCTACGACCTCGCAGCAAAGACAGAAATTCAAGATGTCGTTCTCCATCCATCTCTGGGCCTTCCCGATCTCATTAACTTTCAGCCTCATGGTGAAGCTGCTTCCCTTCACCATGACATCTTTGTTCCAGATTATCTTTCCTTAGTCTTTCTAGATCACTCTGGGCTGCGAAATAGCATAACATAAATAAATGAATGAAATATTAAGCTAGTTTAAGATATTCATTCCCGAGATATTCTTCCTCTTGATGCTGGAGATAAATATGCCTGGAGCACAACTTCTCCCCGGTTCACTCTGGGATTCATCACTGGTCCACATAAAGGCTGTTACATTCTTATAAAATTTGTTCATAATGGTCCTGAACAATTGATTCATGCATATTTGCGAGTTGTTTGTGTCTATATACATCCAGTTACAATATGTGATTACATACAAATTCTGGCTCTACTTATAATACCTAAGCTCATTTCACGCTAAATTTTTTCCATTATGTATCTTTTACCGTAAATGTCACTGTATAGGAGCTAAAACTGTTTGGCGAGGCGGCCATTATTCCAAAATGGTGGCTAACGATCCAGTCGGATTTCCAGGGACTTTTAATATGTTGTTTATGATATTGTTTTAAGCATTTAGGTAACAAAAATCTGCTGGTTTGAATTAGTTCATCTTAACGCCAATTTTGTAACGAACACTTTTGTATATATACGATAGGTATGATTTATATCTCTTTATTTATATCTAAGTAAGATCCTCAGGATCAATATTTAAATAGGACACTGAATGCTCTGACATCTTGACGGGTCTGTGATATCATAAGGAACCGACTATAGGACATAAGACTCTTCTCTTCTCATGTAGGTTGCTTCGAGGGGCAGAAAGATAAAGATGCCCACTTGCAGGTACTCTGGCCTTGGCACAAGAGTGGGGCTACCTTCATCAGTATTCTTTTAGCCAAGAGTGTTCACTCTTGCAAGAATTACGATAGCGTAGGTTATATTCGGAGACATTTACTATGCAGAGACAAAGCCCCGCTAATGATTATATATCATTAAGTTCCCTCTTACATAACTTACAATGCTGTTTTACATACATAGGGTTTATATAGTTTCGAGTTTATAACTTCCATTCCATAACTATAACAGAAAATACCTCGAACAATCGACGACTCGCAAGAAACATTATCAAAGGTTGCGCATTCCCTTTCATTACCATATCTATGATTTATATAATAACGCAAACAACCTTTCGTTCTTTCATTTCCAAATAGCTTCGTCAGGACATAATTCAGCTTTGTAAGTAATAGCTTCCAAACTATTTGTGTTCATTCTAGCATATTGTTAATGACTTTCGCCATTGTAATTCCATATATAATATTACTTGTCCATAAAATTGTTTAACTAACTTGTCTTTACATATTACTTTTAAATTATCATATGCACGCTGGATTTGATCAACTTTCATCTAATCATCGAACCTCGTCCACATTCTGTCGTATAGGGTAAACTTCAGTATAAGTCATCCATGTAGAGAAAGATATCTATTCAGCCAACTGGTCAGGACAGCTGTACAGATGACGTAAGGTAGCTGTACAGGTGACGTATCAATTTTTACATTCGTTTCTTTAGTTCACAATGGTTGGACGTGTCCTGAAATCGTGCAACGTTAATTTAACTCATTTCCCAACGTCATAACAATCATGACATTTTGCACAGATTCGTAAGTCTGGTGACAATACAATCTATTCCACTGTTACTTTCATATATGGACTTTTTTATCCTAAAATAAATACCAGCCTGCTACGATGTTGAGTTTGACTGGTTGCAGAAAACATTAGGATTTGGGTCACAAAACATTAGCTTGAGAAAAAGTATCCGAACACCAAAGTAAGTAAAAAAATTAATATTTTTAAAGATATATTTTATTAAAGACATATTTTCGTACTAAAAAGTAAAAAATATATATATATATATTTATGCATGACTACAAAGGAAAGCATAGGGCATAATCTCATATACAGTCACTTTAAAAATTCTTTCAATTGCATGTTGTTAGAAGATTGAAATTGTAACGCTTGTTGTGTGTTTTTACAATCAAGTTAACTGTAATAGCCTTGTTATCCTGTTTTAATTAAATCAAGTATGGATACAATGCCTCAATATATCAATAATTATATACACTTAAGTTGTTACTGTGTAAATTGTTTAGACCTAAAATGACGGCCGTGTTTAAACCATTGAGGTTGTTGACCATCACGTGATCAACTTATCTGTTGACCTATAGATATTATGTTATCTGTTGACTCACTGATATCACCTTATCTGTTGACGTGTTGATATCAGGTTATCTGTTATACTTTCACGTGATGATAGATGAAGTTTACTATATAATAGAGGGCGTATACATCATAAATAGTCTTGAGCTTCACAGTCATGGCTAACCAGCGAGCTATAGAAGAAGTTGACTTGACATCAGAGGATGAAGAGGTAGTGGAGACATAATCATTACTTAATAATGTAGAAGACGAGGAAGATAGTAGAGGTGATCGAAGAATATTTAGTTTCAAATCAAAGTCAGCATCATTACTATCATCATCTAGTACTATAGTAAAGAAGAGGATGAAGAAGACGATGGTATTAAAGAAGTTTATTCTTCTTTTGTTCCGAATAAGAAGCAGAAAAGAAAGAAGCGTGTGTTAGATGAAGTGAACTAGCCTGCAAAGAAAGGTTTGTTCTATTGAAATACGTACATTAAGCATTCATCCTTAGGAGCAGCAAGTGCAGCAGCAGCCGTAGCAACAGTAGCAGCATCAGCAGCATCTTCAATCTTGGTGAAATCTACCCGAGTAATAGTGAATTCTTCACCTGTAGTTAACAGCAGCAGTAACTGTATCATCACCAGGATCATCAAATTTGGTTAAATCTAGCAGAGTAGAAGATTAGTTGGATTAAGTGATCAAGTGAAAACTTTAAAGTGTAAGTGTAAAAAACAATGGGTAGTTGAAAACTGTATTAAAGAAGCGTTAAAGAAGTGGAATCCTCAAACCCCTGTGATATGCGAAGGTTGTTTCTATGATGAATACAATCAAACAGGACATGCATGTTAAGGATATTAAAAAGGTGAGGTGGTAACAGGGGAAGAAATTAAAGAAGATTTTAGAAAATCAGCGTGGATAAATATTTTAAAATTATCTACATTAAGTGAACTTTATCATATATATAAAGAAGATCATCGTGAAATGATTTATGATGATGTGTTAAAAAGAAACTAGAAATATGGTCTTTGGCGAGTGGTAAAAGTGTACATGTCAAGCATAATGGATATGTTACTAGAACAAGATAAGAAAGGACAGGAGTGAGTGAAAAATGTCAGACGTTTTATGTACGATATATTCTCTTTCGGGATACCAAAGACAACTGGTGCTTAGTGGAACATATCAGCTGAACGTGGCCAACATGTTACAGTGGTATGTTGCATAAATGTTTCCGGAAGATATGTTCCACCTGCATTAATATTTCCCCGAAAACGAACCAAACCGGAATTTATTGATGGCACACCTCCTGGATATTTACTTCAAATATCTGATTCTGGGTATACAAATTATGCACTATTTCTCGAATGGCTGTCGCATTTCCAGGAACATGAGAAACCAACTCCTGACAATCCAGTTCTACTCATATTGGATAATCACTCTGTGCATATTTCACTTGATGTGACCACATTCTGTCGCGAGAATGGAATGCATTTTCTAAGCTTACCTCCACACAGCAGTCACAAAGTTAAACCTTTTGATGTAGGCTTCTTCTGACCTCTTAAACAGGCTTACGCTGTTGAGTGTGACAGGTGGCTTCTTCAGAACCTAGGTCGTCCTATTACGCAATTTCAAGTATTGAAAATTTTGGGGACTGCTTATGCTAAAACAGCGTCCATACAAAAATGCCAGGCTGCTTTCCAGAAGTGTGGTATCTGGCCCTATGATCCAGACATACTTGATGATGATTCCTTCCTTCCTTCTTCAGTCACCGAACAACCATGTTATGATCAGGTTTCTATATCTAATATACAAATCGTACGTTCTCAACATGTAGATCTCCCTCTCTCCCAAGATACGCATGATTTAAGCGATGAAGAAACTCTGTCGAATGTTCTTACGAATCCATGTCAAAATCCCGATTCTGCTTCTACAAGTAAAGAGCTAGACCTCTCCAACCAAGTTGTTGAATCGCTCTCAGAATGCAGCACATCTAATTCTCGCTTCGTTACTCCATCAGATATCCGTCCTTATCCTAAACGCAAGAATACACAACCTATGAATACAAGAGCTAGAAAATGTAAACAATCTGCAATATTAACCTCTTCTCCATACAAACGTCAACTTGAAACTCAACAGCAAAAGGTAGGGGCTCAAACGGCGCGTGCGTCTCTCCAGACTGCAAGCTCTTCCACAGAACTTCCAACAAAAGGAAAGAGGAATACAGTAAGGTAGTCAAGCACTACTACAACGAATTGCGTCTGTCCAGTTTGCAGCGAACAGTACGAAGACCCACCCACTGAAGACTGGATACAATGTTCTATTTTCAAACGGTGGTGGCATGAGTTGTGTTGAGCATATGAAGGCGGAATATTTGTGTGTGATCTTTGTTAAAAGTGTAAGTATCTGCGCAAATTGGACAATTGTATCCAGCCTATTAGTCTACACAGGGTCTATTT
>JAGDQP010057856.1:2062-12662 GCA_022664845.1 Lepisma saccharinum
AAAAATGCCATATTTTTCCTTCCTTCCTAGTATTTTGTATAAAGATGTTGCAGTGACACTTGATCTTCTTCTGCTTAGCTAATGAGTAATTTCCAATTGATGATACAAAATATCGGAGAAGTATTTTATTTTGGAATTCTCATTATCAGAATGGGCCGGTGAATTGGGGTAAATGTTTTTAAAAAATGAACAACAATAACCATTTACGCAAATCTGAATCAAAATTTCAAGTCACAGCATTTTGTTTTACAATAAAACTTTTTAAAACATTAAAATTCATGTTCCAGGCTTTATCACAATTGCCCCGGGCTCCAAGGAAGGTGATAGTGGAGTGGCTGCCAGAATCACTGTGTTAACTTTCAGTTGTGTAGCAAAATGGGAAGTGTTAACATAAAGCTTGCCTACCTGGCTGAAAAAAAAAAAGCCTACATTGCACTGGAACTGTGGTTGAAACTAAAATGTTGATTTAACTTGAAACTACACGTAGTGACTTTTTCGTTCTTTAATTATCTTTTACTTCATCAACAAAGAAGCACTAATACTCACTAACATGTAATTAGGTAGAACAACATAAACTTCCAGAAAAAAAAAAAATAAGAGCGCAAATGAATAAAGTAAAAAATATTCTATATCATATTTGCCCTACTTGACTGTATACTGTAATGAATAATACTCGTAATTTAACTCTTTTTGTACATTGAATTCTCAAGAAGTAGTAATTTGTACGGACCAAAGTGCGGAGAGCTTATTTTCCCCAGGAGAAATTTCGAATGCTTCTTGCCGCTTTAGTGTTTCATGATTTTTTTAAACGTAGTTTTTAAAGAATTTTCGTTCACATCAAACTTAGGCTTGCTTACTTTCACATCAAACTTCTTAAGTAGACAACGAGGAAAGCCACGAATTTATTGTGTTTTTAGTAGCTTGGTTGATATTAAGCAGTGCTCGAAATGGGTTAGAAAAACTAAGGAAACGCTGGGAGAAGTGAGCTAGAAAAGTAAGGGTAGGTTTACACCTAGTGGCGGCGATTGCCTATTGAAAGTAAGGCCAAGTGAGCTCCCATTAATTAAAAGCTAGGATTCGCCAAATCCAAACTGAAATTGGTAAGGTGACGCGTGCCCCCTCGTGCCTCCCTCACTTCGAACACTGATCTTAAGTCAGTTGGCGATCAGCCAGAGAAACCCTGTTCTCTCCCTGCCACTAGCAAGTCGTTTACTTCCTTGCTATACTACCAAAGCTTATGAATACACCACTAGTCCTCGTAGTGTAGGCTGTAACTTAACTATTTTCCGATCGTCAGTGGGTAGGTACGCAGGTTCGACCCACTTCCCGACCGACCATCCTGAGTTGAGGGTTTCCAGGATCTCCCTCAGTTTCTCCAGGCGAATGCCGCGATGGTACCTTAAGAAAGCCCCTGACTGTTACCTTCCCGATCCTCTATCCTTTCTTATCCTGGCCTTAGCCAAAGATGCCAAAAGACCGTAGATAAATTGAAATACTGATGGCTGCATTCTTATGTTTTATAAATATGCGTTACTGCCTTCTGTTTGGAATAGCTTGGATGATAATTAGTGTTTTTCATCCAGTTGTCCAGTACTTCTTAGGATAAGTATGGTATATGACCATTCTGTAAGCACGTTTATTTCTTAGTCCTGCGCTTCTTACGTTAAACGATAAAATTGAAATCAATGGAACCCAGTTTATCCAGCTGAAACGGGGCCGCACATTGCGGCCGATTAAAAAAAAAAAAGCTGGCCAAAAGTTAAAAAAAAAATACTGGTTGGGGATTTTTTTCATGTTGAGTTGCTTACAGTAAATCTGTAATGGTCAAAAATTACTTATGAAAGTGTTTATTTCCTTTTACCTGTCCCAGAATAGGAGTCGCAAAGCTACCTTTGTTCGATTGGAATTGATTGTGTTACTAAGACAGTAAACGACGCACGTGTTGAAAGTTGCATAAAAACTTGAGATTGAAACAGATCATAATCAAATAAAATGAAATCAACGTCGGAAAGTACGTAGAATATATATAAAAAAGTTACAAAATAATAATTTATCAAATATAAATTATTAGTGAAACAATAATTTGTTATTGATTTTTATTAATTGAAAGCGTTAAAATACGATATGTTGTTATGAAAATGTTATGTTGCTTCGTGTTGCTCCGCAGTCACACTTACTGTAAGTTAGAGTCAAGTGTATGTTCGTCAATAATAATAATAATAATAATAATAAAACTGCCCGAAGTTGCCCCTGTTTGTTATTCCATCATTTCAAAATGACGGACCCATAAATCCATTTTCCACACCGTTTGAGCTAGAGCTACGAAATTTGGCACAAAGATTTATTATCACGAGTAATTGAGGATATTACATGTTGGAAAAGTCGCCATCTTGGATCCAAAAAGGGCGCGAAATCTATTGATGTATAGAGTGCAGAGCCTAAACCGCTGGAGCTAGTAACACCAAATTAGATATGAAGTACATGATCACTAGTAAGTTAAGAAAATATTACAAAATCTTTCGAAAGACGCCATCTTAGATCCAAATTGGCGGACCCAAAAATCCATTTTTCAGCTAGAGAAACTAAATTTGTCGTAAAGGTGTATCATCACGAGTAGTTTAGGTAAATATTACAATATAATGAAAAAGTCGCACTCTTGGATTCAAAATGGCCGCCCAAAATCCAATCACGAATCATTTATTAGAAAAACATATCATATTTCATTAAAAGCAATTATAATTTTAGTATATGCTAAAATGTTGTTAAGGGGTGTTAAGTTTTGCAACTTTGACTTCAGATTCGTAATCAGCGAGTCCCCTACCACCACCCCCAAAAAGTACAGATTTTGAGATCATTAACTTGCGTTTTTGACTTTTGGCCATTCTTGATATCGGCCGCACTGTGGGCCGGGACCAATTCGGATGGCTGAAGATCCGAAATATTCGTTAACGACATAGCAGTGTTTATACACATTTCATGTATTGAAAATTTTACGGACTTTTACAACAATATAACAATACAATATAAAAGACATAGGCGTACTGCAAACTATTTCAATTAATAAAGAAGCCTGTGAGTTTGCTACAGCTTGCAGGCATTGCTTTAAAGCATGGCTGGATTTAGGAGAAATAACACACATTGTGCTATGGCCCCTTCCCTTGGTGCAATGGAAGGAAAAGTTGCGGACGAAGCTCGGTAGATGTCTCTACTGTAGATAGATAAAAGTTGAAGTGAGTAACTTTTTGTATAAAAGGAAACTATTATCTCTTGTTAGTTAATGATTTGCACATGAATAAAAAATAGTAAACGATGATCATTTAACGAGCAGAAAGCAATGTTATATAAAAAGTTTTATAATGTCAAGTATTACTTACGTACACCAGCTAAATGTACGAACCTGAGATGTAAATGGGTTCATGGCGGGAACTTCAAATTAGAGGGAATCTTTATACTTTAAGCCTCTGTTAAATAAATACCTTGCTTTTTTATGACATAGACGTTTAATTTTCTTATGATAGATGTTTTGGAGCATTTGTTTGTGGTTGCGTTGGCTGCTCTAAGCGCCGTGCAATTACGAATTGAAATTAAGTGTTGCGCACACTACGTAGTAGCTTTGGGGCATGCTTAAGTTAGATGTTGATCGTTCGAGCTATTTTACGTCGAGTGAAATCCACGAAAGGAACCCTGAGAATTAGACATAGCAAAAACAAAGAAGCAGCCGCACAGCAGCAACGTGAGGGCTGTATCAGTACCACGACTGATATAAGTGATCCTGTGTGCTTGGTGATAGAGAGTCTCATTACAATTGTTCATGTATATTTTATAATCTGGATAAATGGGGATTCCACTGTATGTTCTAAATTAGCAATACTTGCGTTCTTCATGTTTCCAGTAAGAAGTTGGTGTATTTATGACACGAAATAGCCTTAAACTTGAAATCATTGACATATTATGATAAGAGGAAATAATCTTTTAATGAGCAACTATATTTATGGAAAAGAAATTTTATACGTTGAGACGTACGAATTGCAGCTTTTCTTAGCCATGGTTATGGTAGCTTCACTGGAACTTATCATTAGGGAAAAGGCTTTTTGTGTATGCTTAAAAAATAGCGTGTGCTGAAATCAGCGGAAATATGTGGCCAAAATCAGAAATATTTTTCTTCAAACTTGACTAAATCAATTAGGTATTAAGTATATAGTTAGTTACGGCTGGATTTGAATTTATTTCATTAACGGTTAGATCCCAGAGCAGCCCTCGCTTGCTTGAATAAACTTTTTCTCAATTCATGGCCTTATTTAAATGAACAACAAAGTATATCTCAGATGTTCGCCAATTCTCTTTGAACAGCTCCTTATATCTCGAAAAAGTCTCTTTCACATCACAGTGGAAGTGGTCAGGCATACATTATTTGCAGAGCAGGATGTCACATAATCTTACACCATCATTTTCGCGCACATGTTAACCTTCCAAAACCTTAATAACTGTACAGTGTTCGTTATCCTGTGGTTTATGTTGGAACAGATTTCGGAATTTGTCTTAATCCCTTGTATGTGTGATCCAGATACAGAATTCACTTCTCTTTAACTGCACTCAGTTTCTTCACTTCTATGTAGAAGTTCTGTCCTTTTCTATGCTACCACAGAAAATGCTTAATTTCTACGCAAGAACCCCCAAATTATTTTGTGAACAACTATTGATCTATACTGCAATGTGAGATTTGTCAAACTCTTTCACGACACCCGCAAAAGTTTCATATCGTTTACGTAATATATAGTGGCGTGTAACCTAGTTATTGTATTCCTGTTATATCTATTTTAGTCATTAAATTTAAAAAACTATGAATTCTCAAATTATTTTGTTTAGACTGTATTTGCGTTTTATCTACTCTCCCTAAATATATTAATTGTTTTATGTCCTATCAGTAAGCATATTAATTTTTATTTGAAATTAAGCTTCACAGAGTAAGTCTCAACAATTATAATTTATTCGTCACTCCTGCCGAGTATGGCCGACTTCTGATTCAATATACAGGGTGTCCCTGAAAAAATGGTGCAAACTTGGGGAAGTGATTATTTACATCAAACAAGAAAAAAAAGTTCCTTTGAAGAAATTCCGAAATTAGATTAGTTTCGGAGCTACGGGCGTTTAAAGTCTCGGCGGCATTGTCACAAATGACGTCATATCTTGGCGTAAGCGGGGTCGGCCTAGCAAATCATACTCGAAGGAGTACCCAATACATCTAAGTTACGTTTATGATTGGCGAATGCAGCTTAGAGAAGATTTTTATTGTGCTAGGATATAAAACCGTTTGATTCTCCGACAATGAAATTCTTACTTAGGCTGCGAAACCTGTCTGTTCAGCACTCTTTCAATCAAAACCGTCGCTTTCTAACTTTCAGCGCTTGTGCCTCCGAAACTAATCAAATTTCGAAAATCCTTCAAAGGAACTTTTTTTTTTTCTTGTTTGATGTAAATAATCAAATCTCGAAGTTTGCGCCAATATTTCAGGGGCATCCTGTACATACTAAAGATCCGCTTCGTGTTTATCATAGCAGGAAATTTTAATATTGTATGTGTATGTGGAATAAAGGCCTGTAGAACAATATGTTGCCTCCTAAATATCAGTAGATTTCTGTGGTGTGTATATCTGTGTGTGTATATACATATGTAAAATAAAAATAAGCAGATAAATAAAGGCAAACTGCCTTAGAAGTTTCTTTCGTATTCTTCTTTGATCCTCAAAACATCTATTGAAGTTTTCTTCATACAGGCTCGAGGCTCTCGTTCTGTAAAAGCATATTCGATT
Organism: Lepisma saccharinum; assembly: GCA_022664845.1. Classification (NCBI taxonomy): domain Eukaryota; kingdom Metazoa; phylum Arthropoda; class Insecta; order Zygentoma; family Lepismatidae; genus Lepisma; species Lepisma saccharinum. Next base: position 7,872 of record JAGDQP010057856.1, read on the forward strand.
CAGATCCTTATTTACGGTAAGCTGGGGGTGAACTCAAAGCGAGGAGCGTGTTCCCGGACTACTTAACCACGTGCTTGTGCACGGTAGCTCGACATTGCGCTTGACAGTGAGTGCGGATTTATAACAGGGTCAACTCTAATTGGGTGCGTTATCTGCGAGTAATATCCGGTCACAGGAGCCGAGTTATATGATGCTACGTGCTTCTGACTCTCTCAACCATAGATGCGATGGTGCGGCAGTCTCTTGAAAGAGAATACTCTATTTTGGAATGCTATATGCTTGGTGTAGGAGTTTGTTTGCATTATTCTAGTTTATTTGTGCAAGTGGAATGGTAGGAACTGATTTAAATTAACAGGTACTCAGGTTTTACGTATTAGAGAGCAGAATAACAGCGACATTCCAACCTCTCTTTAATTAACTGCAAGAAATTTTAGTGGCATTTGATGTTATGGAAGTGTTTGTAATTGTTTTATATATGAAAGAGAGAGGTCCTACCTCTAACTAAACATGAAAATCAGTGCATATTCTCATTTTCAACAAATGAGAATTGCGTAGCGAACTTGTAGAACAAGTTTGTTTTATCAAATGATTTTCTCCGTCAAAATCTTCGTCACTAAATGTATAAATCAAACAGGTTAACCCGGTTGTAAAAATTAAATAGGTTGTGTGAAACACACAACATTTAGTGTGTTTTCGTTAACTCAGTTTGATAAGCCACCGAGACGGGCTTAGTTCTTTCCGCACTCCAGCACACTTTTAAAATTCCTTCGCAGACTACCAGAACCGCTTGCTTATTATTAATAGAGTCGTAACCAGTTTATTCACACCTTTGCGCATCTAGAATGCACAGAAGTGAATCAAACTTGATTCACTTGAGGTGAGCAAAAGGCACGCTTAAAATGTACAAGAGGTGTGCTTTGTTACTGTATATACACGGGGTCCCTGAAATTATTATCGTAAACTTCGGAAGTTCATTATTTGCATTAAAACTAGGAAAAAGCTCTTTTGAAGAAATTTCGAGGTATGCATAGTTTTCGTAGCTACATATGCCCCGAGTGACAGAGGCATCGTCACTAATGACGTCATATCTTGACACACAATGGCGTAAGCGGTGTCGGCTTAGCAAATTGCAAAGTAGTACCCGATACTTCCATTTAAGCAATGTTTATGATTGAGGGAGTGCCACATAGACAGCTTTTGCAACGTAAGAATTTTATTATCAAATGGTTTAATAGGGCAAGCATAGAAATCTTTTTTAAATTTTATTTTGGCCTTGAGGCATCCAAGACTCAGGCCAGGATAGGAGAGGGGAAAGGATTCGGGAAGGTGTCCGCCAGGGTCTATTTTGAAGGTGCCATTCCTGAATTTGCCTGCGTGTAATTGAGGAAAACCCTGGAAAAACCTCAGTCAGGATGGTCGGCCGCTGGGATCAAACCCACGACCTCCAGGATGACACCACTGAGCTACAGCAGCTCGGGAAATCCCCTCATTGTTGCATTCACCAATCATAAACAACTCAGTGTATTTGGTACTACAGTAAACTCTTGATTATCCGCGATATTGAGTAGCATAACAACGGCGAATTCCACGAATAATCTGCAAAATGACTTGAAAACTATACAAATCAACACGAAAATTCTTTTGAACATGCAAGTAACACATGACAGCAGTTTTTACTTATACCTGCTGATCGTTACGCCTACATTCTCTCTCAACACGCGTGCTTCTATTTCCGTACATTCTTTGTCTACAATTACGGTATTGTATGTTTCGGTCTAACGTTTATTTGTAGACCTAATTTGTAAAAAATGAAAGGAAGACCGCGGAATCGACAGTTTACTGTACTTCAGTTGTGATTTTTTATGCCGACACTTTACGTCATTATGTGTCGTGCTATGACGTCATTGGTGACGATAGCGTCGTAATTTCGAGCTCCTATAGCTCCGAAACTACGCACGCCTCGAAATTTCTTTAAAATTCGCACCATTATTTCAGGGACATTTTGTATATGCATAGCCTAGGTTTCCAGATTTTGAGTTGGCGCCTCCCTCTGTAAACCTCATAAATGTCATGCCCCATCAATTTATACCATTAACATAACTGAAAGTGTTTGACAAAAGCCCTGGTGAAAGTGACCTGATAATCTTTTGTGTGTTTATATAAGCTTCCGTCCCATTTATGATATTATTAGACTTTTACATTTAAGCAAATGTAACTGAAAATCATTACTGTATTGTTCAAAGACTGTATCGTTTTTACCTCTTTTTGTATTCGGCACTTTTCCAAATTTCCTCTGGCACGCGTATGGAATTTTCTGAGAGTATTGATATTTTACTTTCGTGTGCTTTGTAAGATGCAGTTGAAATAGAAACTAATTTTGTGTCTTGTCAACTGTAGGAGCGTTTCTTGTTTCCATCTTTCTTTACACTGTCTCTGTAAGGCACACTTTGTCAATTTTATCAACTGAGTGTATCACATAGATTTTTCAGTGTTGTTGTTGGACTCAAGTATTGCGTACTTTGACGCTGAGTGGGGCACTTGTATCGTGTATGTCACACTTACTTTCAGAATGAGAAAATTGTTTCCGTTCTAAGTATTGATTTCGTTCTAACTTTGTGCCCTTTCCAACGTGCTGCCTACTTTTTCAGATACATGACCAAACCTCAAAACGTTCAGATAACTACTATGAAAATCGCGTAGATATTTTGTAATCTGGGAGATTAGATTCTATGACTAGGGGGTCCTTTTGTTATTTTCTGTATGCGTTAATGGTGTAAGAGCGCCTCAAATATACATTCGGCATTCCATTTTCTTGAAGAGGCATTTTATCACGAAGTTGTTAGCGAGACAATTCTTATTTTATACTACTGCACAGATGCTAACAAACTAGTAATTTCTCGGCCTTTTGATTGAATGGAAATGGAAGATTCGTATATGTACAGTCTATTGAGCTCATTTAGTCAGAGGGAATACGGGAACAAAGATCCCGTTTGCATCTAGATGCTGGCGTGGGTTACCTTAATGAATGTCTTGACAAGCATTGTACTGTATGCAAATCAATTCTGCTTTTTCGTGGATGAATTTACGAGCGATGGGAATTCTCGTGCGCTTTCCCAATATAGCAAGTGTATTGTTTTTGGAAAGTAAAATCAGTATCAAGTATTTTATTCTTTTAATTTTTTTAATCTGCCATTCATTTTCGGGCGGTGCAGTATGTTATTTTCAGACATTTGGCATGTGAACAGTAATATTTGCAATAGCAATACAGTGTAACTTATATAGGGATATCTCAGATCATTTCTGGAGTCAAACTCATACAGAATATGGAAGACAGATCCTAGGCAAGTAATTTGAGATAGGACAACCATGGCCGAGTGGCCGTAGCTCAGTTGGTAGAATTAAATTTCAGCGACCTACTGTCCTAGATGAAGTTTTCTTCAGTCACACCAGGCAAATTTTCAGATGGTTAACTCCAAAACAGGCCTTAGACATCTACTTCCCACATCCTTTCCCCTACTCTATCCCGGTCTGACCCATAGATACCTAAAGATTATTAATAAGTACAATTTAATGACAACCATGGCCTTCTTACGTCATTGCTCCAGCTCCAAATTCACGATGTAACGTCTGAAGATATGCAGTCTTGCCTGATCATAGCGTGAGTGGCTAAAGCGTTCTTGTGTATGTTGTGTTACGTATTGTCTAGCTCTGAGTTCTGTAGCCGCGAGGGAGGAGTCGTAGCGTGATTATGGGTGGGACGACACTTTTAATAGCCAATGCGAGGTGGATAGGAAAAGCGCGAGCTCTCGCTGATTGCTTGTGCACTTCCCACTTCACCCCGCGCGCTAGCCAAGACCCCCTCTCAGACGTCTACAGAACTCGGAACTGTACAGTAAGTATTGGGTGTGTAAAATGTGACATGGAGAGAGCAAATGAGTTGGCAACGAAATTTAGATCCCAAAGTTGGATTTGCCACTCTAACAGTGCACATAGTCCACATCACTCAAGGAAAACACCGAATGTAGTTGCAACGTATAGTAAACGAAAATGCAGTAAAAGGAAGTTGTACAGGTAGCTCGGTCATTGTAATGGGCGTCGGAAAATAAGAAATTAGTGAAAATTTGAGTGTTAATATATCCAATTTCACAGTAAGATAATGCAAAATATCGTATAGGACTGCAGATTAAAAACTGACCTGTAAAACGATGTCGTTGGTTGTAAATCTGAAGTTAGTTTCTCTGTACTTGCTTTCGTTATGTCGCTTCCTTAACTTTACAGTTGTACAAAATAAAATGTAAAGGTCCTAATTACATGGTGGTTAAAATTGTTCTCTTTCTGAGATTCTTCGTCCAGTTTTTTTTTTTATTCACCTTATACCCATAATTTTCTCCGTCCCTCCTCCTCTATCAGGCAAACATCTTCAAAGAAACTTCTCCCTATTCTCAATAAGAAATAAGCGCCAGCCCCTGTCCTCTAAAGTAACGAGGTTAGGCCATAGATGCTTCCGTGATTAATACATGTAAAATTTAGAAACATGTAATTTAACGAGATGGTATTATTGGTTTTATACACGACATAAAAAAAAATCGTTGGAAAACTGTACGCACACACGAAGAGTTTATAATTAGAACAAAATGTGTTACTCTTATTATTCAATTTAATGTTTGTATTTCGTAAGTATATTTTCTTGTTCATTGTTCTAATATGTAATACTATTTATTTGTTTATTTAAAGTATATATCTAGGTACAGCATGTGGTAGTCATTTTACACTAGGAGATAACATAGGAGA
>JAGDQP010057857.1:549-12662 GCA_022664845.1 Lepisma saccharinum
TTTGATAGATTATAGGAAAGTAGTAAAATTTTAGGGGACGGGAATAGAACCCGGTTTGCCTCGGTTATTGTCCATATATGAGGAGGTTGCCTAATTTGGAAAGGGGTAAATTCTAAAAAAAAAAAAAAATACACGAAATTCTTTCTGATGAAAATTGTAGGGAGAAAATATTGCTATTATTAGGGTTTCAGTATTGATTGTGGTATTGGACCGAGCTGCCAGTCGGTGGAGCAGTCAGTAGAGTCCTTGTCTCTAATCGAAACGACTTTGCTTCGATTTTCGGTGTCGGTCGGCTGATCTGACAGGTTTTTCCTGGTTGCACTCAGTCTCACTAGGCAAAGATTGGTGCATTTAATAAGGCCACGCCGTTTCCTTCGAAAATACTTTTCTGCGTTGTTTGTTGATAATCCAGTGTAAAATGGCGTCAATTGGGCTGTATGTAGAAATCGTTAAATAAATAAATTTTAGTTTTAAATTAAATTAATTTTAATAATGTACTACAATGTGTTACATTTTACGCCATTTTGCTACACTGTTTTATAAGGAAATAACGATTAAGATTATTGTATTAATATGCTGTTACATTTTCCCTTCTTATGTCCATTTGCTCTCCTTTCTTTTCACACGTATTAACACAAAGTGTGTAAACAATGTTTTAAATTTAGTCAAATTAAAGACTCCATTGCCATATTAGAACAACGATATTCCAATATGGGAATACAGAGTACTTATGATTATAGTTGGTTCTTATTCTATGGATTTCGAATTGTTTTGTGCGTTTTACATGAATTAGGTTGTTATGCATCACAAGCATAAAGGTTAAAACTCTACGTCGATTTGCTTTCGAATAAGCGAACCTCACAATGTTAGGCGACTTTCCTCAATGTTCTGCTTTTCAGGGGCAAAGTAAGATTTAGTAGTGTTAATGGTTAAAATTTGAAGTGATGAGGTTTCTCCAGAAGGAAGACTAGCACTTAAAGGAGATTCAATGTGATATGCTGAATATACCTTTGTGGAAACGTCTCCAGGTGGTCAGAATTTGGAGGCAACTGGTGTAGTGGCAGGCAAATGCTGATCAGACACCTTTTGTCAATCTTGTAACAACTAAATACATACACACAAAACAGTAACACTAAATGAAAGTTTATTGACACTCCGTACTTGTCTACAGACTTAATAGAAATCGTTGTTTATTAACACTTAGAGTTTAGAAAATGATCCACACAATGTATATCCAAAATGTTAATTTTCGATTCAGACCAATTTAGCCTTGTTTAAACAAAACACGTAAAACCCTGTTGCCATCTGTGTAACCATATATGAAGCCCGTATACATCATTATATCCCTGAGTCAAAACAACAAAGTATGCAGAGCTGGAACCAGAGACCTCTTACCACTCAAATCGAAGGCGCGAAGTCTGCTGGTATATTTGCTTATGGTTGTTTTTGAGACACCAAATGAGTTTTCTTAATTGATTATCTGGAGCAATGACGTTAGAGCCACAACAATGTCCTCATTCATTAGGGGGTCACTTAAAACAGTCATATAAGGGCAACTGTTGACCTTGCAGGCTTTCAACTACGTATTATACCACCCCTGATCATGACTCTATACCTGGGTCGGAGAGAATTGATCTTTGACATTTCGTTATGCGAGACAGATAGAAGGCCATCGGTGTTGTCACATTATTTATTCTGCTTGCTGCGCTTAAATTAAGAGCGTCTCAGAAGCAAACGAAAAATACTTAAATTTGGCAGTTTGCGAAGGTTCCTTATTCGAAACCTGGAACAGTGCTTCGGTTCTTTCTTAACTGCTGTTCATTTGTTTCCAAACTGAACCGATTGAGAGCGACCAAGTCTGCAAATTATCACTGCTGCCCATGCTGTGAAACAATGACTTCCAGTAGAGTTAGATTCGTTTTCAGTTGCGTTTCCTTAGTGTTTCTTTTAGAGTTAACCACAAGTATTACCGCGCTCAGAGCACTAATAATACTCTCCGAAAAGTTTGCAAGTAGATCTACTAGTAATAACATGTGAAACTTATTCTTATACAACGTGGAATGATAGAAATATCCTTGTAGATGTACAAATACCACCTGGAGAGGTTTCTTCAAAGAAACCCTCGTGTTACCATTTCCTGGAACATAGGTAAGAAATGCATATTGTATTGATGTGTGAGTATAGGGGAAAATGGCACTCTTTCTCTCAGGGACAATAATTATCGCGTACTCCTCGTACATATACAAGGAGTGACTCTCAGTAACATTGTGTGTCAGTGTGTATGCAAGGGAGCAAGAGATACTGAGGAAGATGTATGAGAGACAAAGACAAATTTACGTCCATGGCAGAAATAAGAACTTAGTACTGAATTCAGCACGGAGAAAAAAAAAAACACAGGCTCATACATGCAACAAAGTTTATGGAATAAAATCCGCAAATGATAAAAGAACCAAGTTACAAGATGCATATACTAGTATAGAATCTATTAAATGGTTATTTATTGTTTAACACACTCTGTTCATTTCATAAAAACAAAACCACCTTTTGTCCATTAGTACATATTTAAAAATGCATTTTAATATTTTAAAACTTCCCTCTTAAAACACATAAAATAGTCTTGAGTGTTAAACTTTTAATGTGCAACATATCGTGTTTCCTACAAAAAAAATTCAAGCTCCACCACGCTTTATTGGTGAAATAAGCGAAGTGTACTCATGAGTGCCATCTGCTGACGAAAGTTGTTCTAATATCTCTTTTGCACCTCGGATGGTCAATTAAGAATACATAGTGGTTAGCGAGAGAGGGAAGTTGATCCGCATTGCTGGACATGATGAAAGATCCCTTTCTTTTTGTTCCTTCCCAGTCTCTTCAATTTGGCCAGGTCTAAAAATAGTACTTTCTCCTCTGACGTCAGTTGCCTGCCACTAATCTGTCGTTTTTGTGGTCCGCTAAATGCTTTCATTTAAAAAGGTAAACTGAAAGAAACTCTGCCTTTTTTTCACTGTTTGCAAAGATCAACACACGCTTTTCATTTCAACACAAAATGTTCAAACATGAACCTGATTCAATGTGCTTGTATAGCTGGTTACCTCCGCAGCGCCCAATTGAGGATATTGATTGGTATTAGGGGCTCGTTTCTATGTGCAATGAGCTATGTCTAACAAACTGTTTTTGTGTGTTTGTGTTCCAACTTCATTAGGTTGTCTTTATTTTGCCATTCGTAGTTTGTTGTAGTTTGATGTTTATGCAATCTTATTAAAGATTTTACTTTTGACATGCTCAAAGGGTTCCCGGAATGCAGATCTATTTATAAAAGGCATTTAGTAACTCTACGTTCTAGATTTTTCTGTTTCTTTTACTTAGTTTTGTGGAATTCTAACGAAAGCTTATGGAACCGCTTATGGAATTCGTTCTTTGTTAGTGTCTTCTGCACTACTAGCGGTAAGCCTTTTGTCATATTTATGGATCATTTCTGCTAGATTTCAACTCTTAAATTTAAGTTTTATCAACGTTTCAGTATGTGACCATTCAAGACCTAATTCTTAAGTTTATAATTTTATGTGATTGTAATAGGTTTTAATCAGGTGCCCTAGTAGTCCCAAACTGTAGGAGTGGAGCATATTAGTTTAGTCCCTATTTACATACATAAAAGCAAGGTTTATGTTAGACCAATAATATTTTAAGAGGCTTGCTCCCAGGGCCTTACCAGGCTGCCGGCCTGGCTGTAGTGATATTTGCGACCTAATTCGTTGTAGTGATATTTGCGACCTAATTCGTCATAAGGCTCAGGTATGGCGTCTCTTAGGGAGTGCATCTTGTGGGTAAATTAATCGGGCCTGTAGGGTCTGTAGAATATTTTCGAGCTGTGGGAAAACGTCCTCGTGAACTTTATGGATACTTAAACATGAAACGCACAGAGAAAAAATAAGTATAAAAATATATCAAAAGAAGCATGTTTCAATAATAATATTTCCAGACGACAAAATACTACTGTAGGGAAAACCGTGTTTCATGTGCGTAGTAAAATTCTGATGTAAGATACATCACCAACGTTGTATGTTGCATACTGAATTACGTAGTACACCAAATAGAACTTCTGTAGAATTCTAATGAAGCATACGTACAGCAGGATATAATTTCTTGTCGCAATACATACAACATATCTTTTGTACGCATTGTAGAATGATATTAGTTCCAATAACAGTTGTAAATGCTTTTCCTTTTTCTATTAATTGAAGGTTGAAATCTATGAATGTTCCTTCCTTAAAGTTGAGAGTGGGAATGAGTAGAGGTCACTCTATATCTTTTTACAAGTATTACATATCTTTATGGGAACTTAAATGTACTCCGAAGTATAAGAACACGCTGATATTTAAATATGTACTAACGGACTGAGCCAAAGGTATCGTAACGCCATATGTACCTAGATTCAAATTCCAAACGTATGTAGGTCTCCTAACATGCTTCATCAGTATATTTTTAGTTGTCTTCTCACGTAAAGAGCTACGCCCTTTTTTCGGTTATAGATTTCTAATGTATAGATGAGGTAGGGTTGTTCTTGTTTCATATTTATTCATACATTGCTTATTTGACATTCAACTATGTATTATTTTGACAATGAGCGTATGCTGCATTTTATCTTGTGGAATAAACAAAGTTATTTTTAAGGCGATTGTCCTGAGCCAAAGATACCAAAAGGTCATAAAGTAAGAACATAATAGTGCTATTATCTACAGGTTGTTGCAAAACAGCACTGACGAATACACCCCACGAGATTCTTGACATAAAAATAAGAAAAGAAGCATAGACCATCCAGGATGCACAAATGCTTCGTTTCGGCGTTATAGACTACCGAAAGCGTGGGGGAAAATACTTTAGAACTTGATATTTCCAATACCATTAACTGTAGAACTGAGGCGGCATGGTACCCGCAAAGACGTCAAACCTGCTCTATCCAATATGCATATTCCAAAGTTCTGAAATGGATGTGTAAGGGATTGCCTAAAGCAAGTAGAAAAAGGGATTCCCAGAAATTATCTGAACTATAGGTGGGTCGAAATAAGCATGAATGGGACTGCCTTCCAGCAAGTATCAATAATTCATTTGCTGCAAGTCGATATCTCAAACAGATTTTCCTTCCAGAATTATTTTTTTAGAAACAGATGCGATGTTGCATAACAAACAGGAGTAAATTACGTGGTACTTTTTATCACAATTTTGCCTGTAAATCCTCTACGTCCTTTGTGGAATAACTTACGCACTCAGTGCACCATATTTTGGTATATGAATTTTTGGATTGAGCAGGTTTAAAATATTTGAAGATAGCATGCCGCCTCAGTTCTGCAGTTAATGGTATTAGAAATATCAAAGCTTTAAGGATCATTTTTCCACGTGAGATGGTTTTGTCGTTGTTGGTTTCCAACATGCTTTAAAATTTACAAAATTGTATATGTAGTGCGGTAGACCTTTACACAGTCAAGAACCTTCACAGTCATACGGATTTTATGAATGTATAACATAGTGCTTCAAAGCATTCAGTGTACGTACAGCAACATTTCATTACACTATTCTGTTATAAGGTAACATTGTAGGATATTCATACCGTATATTTGATAAGAGTTGATTTCTACATTTGGTGAAGTTCTGGGGTCGTCTTTTATTTATAATTTACTCACTGAAACCCATCATGACTAAGATTTACAGGATTTTCCTCAGTTTCACCAGGCGAATTCCTGAATGGAATAAAGTTTTTCTGTCCTCTCTATCACGTCTCGAGAAGATTGGTTGCCTATACACGCTATCTCTCCAACTTAAGACGGATTCCGTGAACAATTTTTCGGAGCAGGAATGCAATCTCCTTGTAAAACTGAGAAAAATCTTCCTAAACTTTAGTCATGATGGCGAATCTATTTTTGTCTCCTCAGTGCCGCTCCAACGTTGCAGATACTACAGTATGCGGCAAAACAAACAGTACTGAAATGTGTGCATGTCTGACGCGCATACGCGTTGTGAGAACCCCCTCGTGATTCCTTCTGTAGTGTTTAGTTGTGTTGAGAGTAGCATAGAGTGCAGTTTGCGTGGCGATAATTGTTCTCAGAACGGAGGAGAAGGTGTTTATCATGGAGTATTATTTCCGGTCGTACGGAGTGGGGCGTCAGAATGGCAGTCCTGTACCCTTCCCACTCCCCAGGTCTCACGGCCCCCAATGCCTACGTATGAGACATGCTGAAAGAATCCGTTTTCCGATCTAATGACCCGCCTACAAGTGTTCCCGAATTACAGGAGAAGATTTCCTTTTGTTGCAGCAGCCTGTGTTCATCAACTTGTTCAACAACATGTTCTGCAGGATCATTCTGAACTTTGCGTGAGACGTGAGGGTGAAACACTTTGAACACTTGCTGTACCGATGCACCTAGATATGTGTTACCGTAGTCACCTCGCATCTTCTATTGACAAATCTTGATTTCGTTGCATGGTTGTAATTTCAGTAGTTTGTTTTGCCGCATACTGTACCAACTACTAGAGTAGAGATATTGTATTTAACAAAATCAGATTTTATTGGACAACCTGTTTGAAAATTTATATTGAATTGAAATAACAATTCTGAAGCTTAAGGAAGCTTTCCGTTCCGTTTCTGTATAACATTAAGAACTGAAAGTTTCATGCAATTCGTGCATGCAGGTTATTGTAGAGGTTTTTGTACATTGTCAATAAAAGCTAGTACTTGATGTATTTTTTACCATTGTGAATGGAAGTAAAAGGCTACCTGTAGATATGAACTATTAAAGAATACATAATTGGATAATTGCCTTCTCTGACTTGAAGTTAGGAAACTCATAGCATCAACCTTGGAAGCTATGCCTTCGTGTAGTGCGTGATTCCTGATAGTTCAGTTGAAGCACGCTTATTATCCATTGCATGTAACGTCGCTTAACGTACATACATGACCTTTAAGGCCACACGCTCACTCTCGGATCTTAGTAATTTTCCTGTTTCTTCGACATTCACAACGCACACACAAACACACACACAGAGAGAAGGTACACACAGGTTGATAGATTAGTCAGTGCAAGAAAAACAAGATTGAGTGAACAGGAAGTACAAAAAAACCGTTCAAATAACACATGTCGAAGAATGACTAGTGTAATGCATGTGCAAGATATTTGCCAGTAAGGAATTCACAACAATTTTTTGAAGTTGGTATTAGTGTTTATAAATACGACGGATTTTCCAATATGTAACAATAATCCGTTTGTAAGGCGGTATTGCTAGCAATTTCAAGATGGTGAAAGACTTTTAAAACAACTGTGATTCGTTTATACCAAGTAGTGGTAAGAGTTACGGACATTCAATGGACATTTGGTTTATTTCTTATAGATAATATATCATGTTATTGCCCAGTCGGATGTCGGTGACTACTCATGTAAAGAGCTGCTGCATAGGACAAAGGTCGACCGAGTGATTACGTGATCTCAAGCAGTACGTTGCAATTCACGAATCATAGGGATCCAGGTTTAACTCTCGATTGGAACATGGATCGCGAAAGTGAATCAACTTACATAATATGGTAATCTACAAAGATGTTATTTTTCACTGAAAGACAAAGAAGCAAAAGTTAACATGAACAATAGAGGACAATCGCGTTGTAAGTTGAAGGTCCAGGTAATGAATTGTGAGGAAGACAATTCTGACAGAAAATATATCTCCTCCCCGTCAGTAACTGTCATAGTATGACGTAATGATATTTAGAATGAGTAAAAATACCGTTAATCACCATATCTGCTTTTGGAAAAATCCTATCCATTTGATATGTGATAACATCTGCTTGTTCGGAAACTTGTATCCATTAGTTTCCAAACACAGTGTATTACACACTCACCATTCATGGTGAGTGCCAGACCAGCCTAGATGAAAGTATAGAAAGAAACTAACATACTATTATTAATCTGGAATGTACTTTCAAAGAAAGTATACCGTAGTGTACAGGTATTATTCATGGAGAACAATTAGGTAATGATGATGTATTAATTACCTATTGATGTATTGTGTAGTAACTTTTTAAAGAAATTCTGTGGTCAACACATAATGTTCACAATTAATATCCTTAACGGTTTGCAAAGAAAACTTGAACGTGTGCATCTAATAAAAACTAGATTACCGGAAATAATTAATATTTCTAAACATCTTTTCGCTGGCATACGCTGCTGCTTTAAGCATGCGTGTGTGAATGTTTTAACATACTGGATTTTAACCGCCGGTTCGCGCACTGGTACCAGCCCTCGGGAAATTAACGCATTTAATTATTTGACAGTTTTAAATTGACATTAAAGTTTATATTGCTTTTCTAAAACAATTTATGTAGAATCTGAAGATGCGCTAGCATTCCATCAAATGCCACGTATCGTCCTTGTCTTTGGTCCCGGAGGAATCATCACTGACTAAGGTCATCACTCAGACATGACGCTCTCAGTCCAAGACTGCCTATTCAGCTGATAAATGAAAACTAAAACTTGAATAATAAACAAGTGTGTGAAAGGTCACGCAAAACGAAACCTTATGCGTCAAAAAACAAGACATTTGTTTCTTTTTGTATTTCCAGTTTTCTTTATTCTTCTTGTCAATCTTAAATAAAGAAACATGATGGATTTTATCTAACACTGATTTTTAATTATGAATTAGTGGAGATGTGATTTGCCATCAGTTGACCAAGAAGTTTAAACTTTGAAGAGAGTTTACTTCAACTCTGTGTTTTTGTTCCCCATAAGGTCTCGTTTCGCGTGATTAGTCACATATGTAATATTTAATCTATAACTTTGTGAAAATGGCAGGATTTGCCTGAATTTCAGTTATTCATTGAATGTCAATCTTCGTATTATTGGAGCACTTTTGCGACAGATGAGCTCTACTAGTAGTGGTGGCTCAGTGGAAGCATGCTCACCATGAAATCGAGCAGGTCACATATCAAAACTTGCCTTCGGCCATCATGACTGACGTTTTTCCTATTTTTTATGTAGTTACACGAGAATTCCTTAAACATGAGACTGTAACTTGAAAAAAGACCTGTCCTCTTACCTTACCATTCCTTAAGGAAGTGTAAAATAATTGACAATTTTGCCTTGATTTTCCTGCAAAAGTAAAAAACGTTAAGTCTGGAAAAAAAGAGGATTTAGGGTTTTTAAAAATTGCGTTTTTTTTTTCACTTTACCAATGTGTAAAACAACAGTAAAAGCACATGGTTTCCTATATTCTGTTTTTTTTAGCCAAGAGGTGTAAGCAATGTGTATAAGAAGAGAAGAGTTGATCATGTCTTTTTGATGATAAATTTTGTGCGTTTCAAACACAGATTGTCAGGACCGGAGCTATAACCAGGTCACTTTCGCTTTAGACGTAACACCTGCGCTCCCAGTCACACCTGAAAAAAAAAGCACAGATCAAACGCAAAGACGTAATTGAAAACTCTGCTTTCCCCACCACTCGAAATAGGGCCACCGGGTCAGGCCGGGTCCCAAGCATAGACCTGGTCCATACGTTGACACGAATGACCCGGTGACCTGTTTCAGCTCTGCTCGGGACCACTTTAGGTACTCCTGTGGTTTACAATATTTGTTTTATAAACTCCGAACCACACACTTTCACGTTAAACATCCTCAATATATAACGTGAAAAGTGACGATTTTAATTGGTTAAGGCAACATGTGTTTAAGGAAGTAGACCATGGTTCTATCCCCGCTTCGGCCAACTTTTTCGTTTGTTTTTACGCTACGAAAATAACTAATTGATACAATAAAACATGTTTCAGAATGTGTATAAGCACAGTATTCAAACAGTGACCACTAGTAGAATACATTTTCCGACTATCCAGTTTTTTTTTTTTTTCATTGTTTTTCTTAAAGAAAATTTTAATAAAAGCTCAAATTTGTTCGGTAATTTCTAAATATTAGTATTTTCGTGAAATCTATTTTTTTATTTTAGCCTCGTTTTAACAAATAATAATTAACGAACTAAGGCCAAGAGGTAAGGTAAAGAAAACAGACTAACAGAAGAATGTTGTGAAGAGAGGCAGAGGGTGAGACTTATGTTAAGAAAGAGAAATAGCTTTGTGAAAACGAATATTTACAGAACGTGCACTAAAACCATTCTGGTCGGATTCTTCTTTTTTTTTTCTTTCTTCACCTCACAGCCACAATGTTGTATTAAAGCCACGTTTCCCGCAATCTTGTTTGCCACCGCTTTTTATCTGCTTTCTCCAATCTGTTTGGGATTAGTTCCCAAAGACTTCTCATAATTTCTTTTTCTCTTCTTTCTCTCGCTTTCTGCTTCTTCCTTTGTCTACTTTTTTTCTCTCTTTCTCTCTCTCTCTGTTTGTCTTTTCTCGCTTACTGTCGTCCTTTTCTTTCCTTTTTTCTTAAAACCAATTCTTCTCTCACAGAAAATTATTTTTGGTTTTTCTGTGTCATAATTCAATCCGTTACCATTTCATAGCCTACACTCACATAATCATAGCAAGAAAAAACGATGCGGACACTTTCGATAAGTTACATGATATGACAATACAAAGGCAATATTCAATAAGGTTTTAAATGGACCTGCGATGTTTGGGTCTTAGTAAACAGTTCATTTTTTTTACTTTAAAAAAGCGTATAGCTGCAATCTTCTATGAGTAAAAGTATACATGTTCACCTGTCCTACTTTAAAGTACAGTAGTTGCTGACTTTTGCAATTTTTGTTGGGCGCTTTAATATAAAAGATATTACAAATACTTATTAACAAGCACTTAGAAATTTGCTACAGTATTTCCTAAACGAATATGTTTTTCTCGTAACAAATAATTAAGTACTTACATAGCTTGATTAACAGTAATATAAAATTAATTAAAATAAATAAATATATAGTAAAAAAGACACAAACACGGATTCGATTATTAGAAAATTTGCAGCGCTACCTATTATGCCATTGTGACACTAAACGTTCTGTTATTTATTCTTAAGCAATGTTGTTATACGCAGATAGTTTAGGAGCCGCAGTGCGAGCGACAACAGAAGTTAGCCAGTAGTTTTAATATAGAAAGTACTGGAAACTATTTTCAGTATGAAATTTGGAAGGATAAGAAACATGTTTTATTTTAAATTGATTTGTGTCTCTGTATAGCCCCCATTTTG
The DNA here is from genome assembly GCA_022664845.1 of Lepisma saccharinum. Lineage (NCBI taxonomy): Eukaryota > Metazoa > Arthropoda > Insecta > Zygentoma > Lepismatidae > Lepisma > Lepisma saccharinum. The sequence goes on from JAGDQP010057857.1 coordinate 11,709, forward strand.
CGGAAAATATAGGTTGTTTCTGCAGTTGTTAAAAAATATTTAAAAGAAAACTTCAAGCAAGCTTGAAATAAGTAATTTGCTTTGTCCAAAATAAAGGAAAACGATGTTACGCGATGTAATCTGCTGCATCTTCAGCCTTGAAAGAATACTTAAAATGCAACGTAGCTTAGTCGTACACCGATGGCTTTGCATTCCGGAGGTTCTGGGTCGATCCCTGCGGCTTGTCATTACTCACACCAGACGAATGCCGAAACAGTACGTAAAAGAACTTTTCTCGTTTCTTTGAAAGTTACTGAGTTAGCTAAAACGCAACTGCACTATAGTTGAAGTTGCTCAAAATATGAAGGCTTTAATTGGAATTAACAAGTGAAGCTGAGCACGGTTTATAGCTAAGCAAGATATTAAAAATTCCATGGACTCCATTGTCATCGCGGGAATTGCGTAAGCCATAGTGTTGTTACTGCCCATAAAATTAATTTTATCTTTATCCATTGTCATCGCCCGGCACTGCAGAGGGTTTGAGCTGTCGACGAAGAGACTTCTGAACTTTGTCCTCGGTCACACAACACGAATCCAGGGATGGTACATGGACTAACACCCTAGCCATTTACTGTTCTTATCTCTTTGGGGAAGGAGTCCTAATCGAGAAACATCATACGTCATCATTAGAAAGGGCTTGACCCGAAGTTGTTAATACACACAACAAATATAATTTTTGTAATATGCTAAACAGGGAACACGTAGCTGAATCCTTTTAGAGTGTGGTCTTACAGACGAATACTTCAAATGAAGAAATAAGTCATAATGTCCGGAGAAGACAGTTAACATGTAATTCTTGCTTGTTGAGGACGAGTTTGTCAATGGGAGGTGGGTGTCGCTTAAGGAAATATCTGCAAGGTTGATATTTTCGCAATCAACAATGCTTGGCATCATTAACAAAAAAATTCATCTGAC
>JAGDQP010057858.1:0-12662 GCA_022664845.1 Lepisma saccharinum
CTTTGAATAGACGGTGCTTGTTCTTCATCAGACTGTTCCGATACATGTTGAGTTGCTGTGGATTGCGAAATTATATTGATTCCACGAAATGCAGAATCAGTTATGTCAACATCCATGTCGGAGAGTCATCAAATGCCATAGGTTCAAACCGTTCATCCAATAACTCGGCACGAATCTGGTTGATTATTTTCCGGTTCGCAATGAATAGTGCTTCACCTGCTGTGCCAAATTTCTGAACCAGCAGGCAAATGATCACTTTCGTTTTCATCCTGCAACGACAGAAAAGAAAAACACAAAACATTAGATTCTCAATCAAATAATTGTACAGCGGTTTATCAGAATCCCAAAACGACTGTATTATGTTATTCTATACATATATTTCTAGACATAGAGGAGGAACAGAGACAGAAAGAAAGAGAGAGACCGACAGAGATACATCCTTACTATTTTGCTTACGTGTCCAAATTAACTGAACTAGGAAAGAGAGAAGAATAGGCAGTGAGAGAGTAAACAGTGAACAGGAGGAGAGACAGAAGATACTCAGGAGAAATGGGACCAGTACAGTATGCATCTCCTGTCACTTTTCACCCTTAACCCGTTCCTTTGCCTCTCACATTCCTGACCTGATAGATATGTTCTCACTCTCTTTCTCCCTACCTAATCGAGTCTTTTCTAGCACAAGTCCTGTGAAAATGTCCGGCTGTTGGTTCGTAAGGATCTCTTGAGGCCCTGGTCGACTGGTTCATTTTTTTATATTGTTTTATTCTGGCCTGAACTATAAGTGGCTAAAGCAATAAATGCATTTAAAATCCCATCACGTTCACGATCCATCTCCTTACCACTTGAAATGAAAATAGTATTATCATTTTACATGAATGCTTTACTGATTTGAACTCTTCCCTCGAACGATTGTACCACCTTTGAAATATATTGTTTACCAAATTATCTGCTTATTTTAGCTTAAATTTTTGTTCAAACAGTTTTATTAAATTTTCTATTGATTTTCAGAAAATCCTCAATGTTTACAAATGCAGAAAAATACGAAAATGACACACACAGACCTTACAAATTAATGATCAACAAGCCAATGAAAATTGCATCGCTGTAGCGAGAAGATTTGATCGCTTGTGTTCCAAATAGTCCCTTTTCTGTGCGGCACGGAAATGAGTGAAACAATTTTGTTATACGGAAAGCAAAAGTCAAGTTCAATGTGACTTTTCGTTAAATGTGTGTGTGTTTAGCGTTGAGCACGGAAACGGTGTTTTTATCTACTTATACGCTATGCGTTATCTGTTTGAAAACAACTAATGAAATTTAATTTAGCATGTGTAAATTGAAGTTGTCTTATGAGAAGAAAATACAAAATTAAATATTTACTTTTTTTTCGAAATTTCCTGATGTACGGAATTAAACGAAATTAATAAATTTTGTAACTGCATGATTTATTCTGTTGTTTGCTATCACTATGGTTGGATACGCTAGTTACAGAGTGAGGTGCACTGCTATATCTAACAGCTTTGTATATATCTGTAACAATGTTTATGCTGCGTTTAACGACGACGAATTCGAAAGGTCCCTTGGTTTGGAACAACTATTGGAATTACAAACTTATCTGTGTTACGTAGCGGGAAAAATAGAAAGCGAAGACGAATTTACAGCCAATTTAGTGCAAATTCTTGACTCTCTGAACGCGAGAGTGAGACGGAATTCGTTCATACGCGGGGTTCATTGTTTTGTAGATTTTCAGACGAACGAAGGATATTTCCGATTTTTCTACATTTAAGTTAATTATATATAAAAACATTGTTAAATGGTTTTAAGTTAATATTATTAAATATTTACCTTGTATGTACTGAAACGTTTGTGTAATATGTCTCCTAATATTTCGTTTTTCTCTATTTCTAGATAAGTACACCTAACCTTGGTATTAATGTTTTCAGCATAAATTTCATCTAATTTAGGAACCTGTACAAAGAGTTGTTGATTATAAGCACCTGAAGAACACTTGTTATGACTACAGAAACTCAGAATTGAAATAATTAATTGAAAACTGTAAGTAGTTATTAATTCTATTGTTTTACATGGGTCGAATGTAGAGATGGAAACTAAAGTTTAGGTCACGTCCCCTACTTTTTCTTTAAGGTTGCAAAAGAAAATATGAGATGTGCAAAATAAAAATAAAATATTCATATTAAAAGCGATAATATAGATGGAATTCAGTATAATGAATACTGAACCATACTTAATGAAATATCGAAGGTGTGGCACGTTTGCTGTACTTTACTGAACTAATCTTAACTATATGACGAATATTAAGATGGTAAGTACTGTTTTAGGTTATTGCTTCTATTAGTATTATTACTTTAACGATATCGAATTCAAAGAAGTAAAATAATTGACACTTCTCGGCTACATTGTTCAGTGACTTATGGCAATATTTTTGTTAAATAGCTTTTCATTATAAAATGGAGTTTTTGACAATTTCTGGAATTCAGTTTAAGAAAAATACTCTTATTGTTTCTACTAAAATTGGCTTTTGTTGAAATTGGGAGTTTTTAGGGTGTTAAGATTTTATATAACATTGTTGAATGAACCATTAAAAAAACATTAAATTTTATTGTTTTTGGCAATATTTCGTGTTTTAGAACTTCATGTTCGGCCATTTTCTAAACAGAAACGAGACTGTAATAATTAGCTGCGCGTAATAACATTGACTAAATAATGATCCATATTTAACTTACTTTTTATCGCAAAACCTAAACGCTATTTTCTGTACCTGTATAGCTTGACGGTTCAAATGACGTATTTTTATTGTTCATAGAAGGAATAATGAAAATAAAATGTAGAGTTCAATTTGCTGATTAGTCCATAATAAACAGTGATCTAATACTTGTGAAGTGAACGATGGTTTTATATTTGACACCACTATTATTCGTCTACTCGATTTGATACGTGTTCGTTTAATCTCGCTGATAATTTTCGCGGGTATGGGGAAACTGTTTTTTAATGGAGAAATTCGGTCAGTGGGCCAAAGAAAGAATTAAGACCAACTGACTAGGATGGCATTTCAAGACTTTGCTTTGTTTTAAAGTCTGCGTTTGTCAATTTCGAATCTATGGTATAGTTTATCTGCGGTATACTTTCTTGTTATTGCGATTATTTATACTTGTTGGTTTAATCATGGTCTATCACATGGGGTTTCAAGTACGTTGTCTAGCAACTGTCTAGCCTCAAAGGTTTGCAAAAGATAAGTATGAATCACACGAAACGTAGAATTGATAGAATTGTTTATGTGGAAAGTTATGTGAGCGACAAATTTGTTCCAATCTTGGCCTGTTTCAGATGATAATATCGTGATGCATTCTTAAACATACCCACGCTTTTCTCTATTTCTGCCAGATAACGGTGACCTTGAACTTGTGTATATTTTAGCGTAATCCCCAGATTTTCACCGATTTTTGGAAAATCTAAAGATGTATAGTTTGGGCTGCTGACTTGTCCAAAAAATAAATATTTCCGGCACTCCGCAAATTTGAAATGTGTTCTGCTGTAAAAGTTAATGATAGTAGAAGACTTTAAATGTGTAATTGCATTTGTATTCAAAAATCGTGTAGCCCTATCTTGACAAAAATTTACAAACTTGAATTTTTATTTCGGTGAGCATGTTATTTTTCCAATGCTTGAAATGGAGTCTGGATATTAAAAGTTAACGATGTGTGAATGTAATCTTCTCTCGTTTTGTTTGACACTTGACGTACAATGCATTTGTGGAAACAGTTCTTTAACTGAACTCTCGTGTTGAGCATGTAGACCTTTTTGCTTTTAATTTTAACGTTTTATCAAAACTAGAATAAACGGGATTATGGAAGTATTAAAATATTTTGTGTGTCAAAACTTGAAGGATTCATAATAATAGCTTGTCATTATTGGCAAAACGAACAAAATATACAATCGTTCGTTTTTCAAAGTGAAACCACGTCATTTTCAAATCACAGTTGGATCATTTAATGCATTTCTTAAATAAGATGTTCGTAAATTTGTCCAAAAATGGATCTCACTGTTGTCCCTGCACAATATCATTAAATTTGTGTATGTGTTTCACATAATTCGTTTCGTCAGGTTTTCTAAAGCTAGTTTTGGCTTGTAGAAGTAGTCCGTGATCTGATCCTTCGTCTTTGAAGTATGAGGGGTCATTTTCATTTCTATTCAAGCAGTCTTATTTATTTTTACATGATGGTATGCATTTAATTTCGAAGTTATACTGCATGATTAATGTAAGAAGGCGCTGAACTTGTGCTAATTTCTGTTTTACTTTTTGAAAAATACACACCTGCGAATCTGAAAATATCACAAATTTATCTCCCTAAAAGATATCCGTGAAAGTATTTAAGAGCCATAGTGAGACTCTTCAATTCTTTCATGTGTATAGGTTGTTTCAAAAATGATGAGGTATTTTTCGAAAAAAAAAAAGAGTGGCCACAAGTTTTCTTCAATTTCCGGGTTGTCTGTAATTCGAGAACTCTCTAGGACTGCGCCTGTTGTGTGGGATCTATCTGTAAACGAAGATAGTCTCGCTCATGATAAGCTCTTAGAATTTTAATTGAAAACAGTTCTTTCTTGACTTTTTCGAAATACTATGTATGTTCTGGGAGCAAGACAAATTTAGCTTTTTTTTTTTACGAATTTACTTATATAATGGAAAAGCGATTAGAAAGTAATTCTTACATTACATAGGGGCCTATGCCGTTTAACTCAGGAATGATGTAAGCGTTCTTGGTGTTATTAGTAGTTTAAAATTTTGAATTGAACTGATTGTTTTCGGTGAAAGACTTATCCCTTTGCGACTAATAACGTGAACCAACGCAATGATCTCCTTTTCAAGAATCTGCACCTTTGGCAATGATATTTTGAGTCCTGTATTCCGCATACGTTGATTTTTTATTTTTTTTGCATTTGATAAGGAAATGCTTACGCTTACCAAAATGCTGTCGAGGAACGATGTTACGTGATCGTTGAAAACATTCGATAAGGTCGAGTTTATGATGATATTAAAGACTACAGACGAACTTGAGGCTCCAAGCGGGAGTCTAGTGTACTAGAAAGTTCTTACATTCGCGACGGAAATGATGATAAATCCCCACAATCTTTAGTTAATTGTACGCAATGGAATGCAGATGCTACATCGACTTTTGCATAGTGTATATTTCCGGCCAGATGGTTTATCAAGTTATGAAGTAGCTCAAGAGCACAGAAAATTTAAGATACATGCTTGTTCAGCAATCTGAAGTATTTTATTATTCTTACTGTCTTATCGACTTTTAAAGTGAACATAGTTGGATTGTTCAAGCACGACTGTGAGATCTTTATTAAACCTTGGTCTAATAACAAGCTATCCTTTTTCACTCGTTCCTGCACGGAGTAATCGACTTGGAATACAAAATTTATTCATCTAGTAATATGCAATTATTGTACCCTTTTACGCGTCCTACTCGCTGTGGCGACCACATGAAAATATCTGCATATTGATAAAATAGCTGTAAGATTTATGTTCGGAAGTCGTCTGGGGCATCATCACCCATTTTTATTTTGGATGGATCAAATATGCCCCTGACAACCTCTAAGAACTTGAGCTCTTGTTGGGCAGACGCTTTTCGTCATGCGGGTCATAGCTTTAGTTGGAAAAAACAGCTGCCTCTTCTGTCATTCCCAGAAATGCACATTTTTGCAATAACCTTTTTGGATGAATTAGGATTCATGATTTCTATCATAAAACAATTTGACAGTGAAGCTCAAGGAAATAAAATGCTATAATTTTTAATGAGGGACTTATCTGGTTCAAATACATTCTCAGAACTCGTCTTTTGATACATGAGCTTCCATACCATGTAAAATTAATAATGGTATTGCTACGTGGTCTAAGATAATTTCTTTTAGTCGTTACATAATGAGATTGGATGTTATTTTTTCACTTGTGAATCAACTAAATTTGAAAGATTACAAATTTTCGAATTTTCTTCCGTATCGAATTATTGTTAAACCCTACCAAAATTTTGTAGAGTTAGTTGTTTATGTTAGAAATTCATTTTTGCAATTTTGAGCACTTAGAAAAATATATTCGATTAAAACATACAATGAATAATTTTTTACAAGATAAAATTTGTGTTTAAAAATATTTCGCTGTAATTTTGAATTTTAACATGACATACCCATTTAAATCTAAAACATTTCCAGTTATGCCATTAATTTGCGCTAGACTGTGTTTAACATTTTTTATTTTTAACATAACATACATATTTAAATCAAAATTATTTCCAGTTATGTTTTTAACTTGCACTGGTCTGTTTCTGTGAAGAATAAGAACTACCTGATGCATTTATTATTCTTCACTAATCACTTCGAATTAATGAAACTTCAGAACCATTATCTGCTACACCATATATTTTCCAGTTATCCATTTCATTGGTAATTTGGGGTAAGAGCTTGACATTGTTAAAAGGGAAGTGAGGGTCTTGGTACACAGCTTGTAACGTCGCTGGTTATGTGAACTGTAGTAAGCCTTCAATGTATTTTTTACTCCTCGCCCACGTTTTAATCACTGGGATTGAAACTATATTTCTCATAAGCAGACAAACCCGGCGAAAACAACGCTCAGCTCTTAACCTCCACCATGCTGTCCTGGGACTAGATTTGTTTAAACCCTTTAGGTATTTGCGAGACTACAATGCTACTCAGCCTCTTGTTACATATTCTATTCATAAAGAGGCAAGAGCGTTAGCTGTACGTACAGCTGACGTTTGGAATGTAGGTTAATATTGAGAAACAGTGGTAGTCAGGAGTTAGAATATATTCACTAAAACAATAAAATTCGACTGTGTAATAAATCAGTTTATATATCTAGACAAAATAGAACAAATACATGAAGGCACGAATTCAAGAATACCTTAAACCACTTTTCCTAAGAATGAACACAGTGATATCAACTACAAAACAAAACATAATCAATCATGCAAATAAGTATCGGGTCTTTAACTCACCTATCCAGTTGACAGAAGATAGAAACCGACGGTCTAAAATTTGAAGTGAATGTTCAGAAATTAGAGTTCAGAGTTCAGTCTTGTGCATCGTCACTTCAGAGCTAACGATGGTGATAGTCTTTGAAACTTGCAGATCTTCTATCTTATAAACCGAATGTATATGTTACTTGATGAATACGTCCATTGCGCAACATAAGACATTAATAGCAGTGCAGCGATCACCAAACCTAAAACAGTTTCGGGTCATGTATATATACTAAATCCATTGGTTCTGTCCTTTATTTCAACCTATCACAAATTACGTTAGCCACACCTCTCGGGTCAAACTAAGCACTTCCAACCCAATCGCAGTTTAGCGAACTTTACACTTGATAATCTCTTTCGTGCTTCGCACCCCTCGTTCAGCAATACATGATATGCTGGGCACACGTGTATTTCGTACTTAAGAGACCGTCGCTTTGATGTTTGGTCACAATATGATTCGCTTATACAGTAATAACTTGTATTGTCTTATTCACTTAAACGTGACTTGAATGTTGTTGATGTAAACATTGTCCTTTTTACTCATCTGTAATTTGAACTTTGTACCCAATGAAATATAGGCCTCTCTAGTCATAAGCACCTGACATTGACAAATGTTATAATATCTTTATCAGTGAAATGAAATTACTGTATGCTGAAAGACTACACATACTCAATTAAAATACAAAAATAAAATATTGTTTATATTCCTTGGTTCGTGCCTCGAATTCTTGCATAATCCTTACATCTAAAAGTAAACGTTGTTTTACATTTTACAGTTATGCAAGGTGCTTTGCCCTTGACACTCGAATAGCTATAATAATACATGTTAAGCTTATGCTAGGGGCTATCAGTATGGTGTTGATCACCATTTCTCTAAAACGAGGGAAATAACATTTAGTAATCTTTATTAGTCTGCCAAGGCAGCCAATCATAATCAGGATAATGATCACGATTGGGTTATTCTAAAGTTTTAAGTTTGCCAATCGTTATGAAGTCAGGACTATAATTTAATATGATTTGTATGTTGGAAATTACTTACTAGCTGTTGGTTGGCAATGCAGTTGTGTATATAGCAACAACTAATGCTATAATAGCAATGCCGATTGCAATCATGTTTTCTATCTAGAAAAAATAAAGAGAAAGTGTGTAATAAAATCTGATCTTAAGAGCTATGTAGTACTTAATACATATTGTGGTTCCTTTTTTCTTTAAATTTGATAGAACATATAATCATTTATACGCATAATATCCATCATATTATTCACTTGTTCATGCAATTCATTATGTCAAGCTAGTAATGTTGACATTGCACTTGAGTTCACATGCTGAAGCAGTATTTTGTTCGCTATAGCTTTTCGTCTTTAATCATCGTAAACTTTCCAGATATTTATGATATTGCATCTTACAAAAGGAAAAAGTTCTTCTTGTAGATTACTAGTAATTGATCATAATAAATAATTACGTGCAGAAGATTCACGATCTTCAATGGATTGTAGTCCAAACGGGTGGGAATATAATCTTTTGATTCTACAATATCGGAAGTACCTTATATTTCTTTGTTTAACTTATAAGATTAGCTCATGCAGCAAATTGTGAAGAAGGGAACATTGATTTCATTCTTATATAAAAAGGGCTTTCACGTCGTGAAAATGTGAAATTGAAAATGGAAAGTGTTTGCTGCCATGGTTTATAATTACATTAACTTAGTACAAAAAAGAACTTGTCAATATTTGACCTATAATCATATATGTGGTTAAAGTTTTTAATATATTAGTACGTATGCTATCTATGTTGCCTTCTCTGAATCTATTATTAACTTAATAATTAAAGTTTTGAGCGTTGCCTATGTATTTATATTGTACCATTAGCTACCTAAGTTCGAAACAATTCCTTCAAATATCGAAACGTTTGCTTATAAAAAGATAAAAATATAGAAGTATCTTCTCAAGAAAAAATATATTCTAATCTTGATTTTTTTTCTAATGTAGGTTGTTTATCTAAAGGGTGGGCGTGCTTTAATAAAGAAATATATATGCTATTAATTTCTCGATCGATATTCTTCTGTTTCGGGGTGTGGGGGAGGGAGGTCATTTCCTACCGCTCTCTGTCATATATTGGATTTACTTGATCTTGTCAGGAAATCACGCGGAAATAGAACCAAAGATATCTCCCGAGGAAATAAAGTGTTTTTAAAAAGTTAAGAAAAACAGTAATTAGTATTGCTTTTCAAAAATGAGATGTTCTTGCATGGTCGGCATCTTTGCCTTGTTTGTTCTATATTTGTTGTATCCTGTATTATTCCAGAACATTTACAACCTCATAGAAGGGTTTTAGGCGTTGAACAATTACTACGTCTATTATCCAATCACCTCATGTCTTCTTTTAATCTTCTCTATAATACTTTATATCTTATCTTTATTTCGGATATTACTGTTGCAGGGGTGAGAATGGTGAAGTAAAAGTTTTCACATTGCCTTTCTTAAATGCTGGATTACATATTAGAGCTAGTTCGTTCTTTTTATATTGACGTTGACATATTTTCCTGTCATAGTATCTCTTCTGTTTTTGAAAGTCTCAATAAAGATTTCTAACAATTGCTTGTCTACCATCTTTCATGTACGGAAAGCGGGTTGCGTTTTCCGGTATGTGGAATTATCGGTTAAACTTACACTCTGTTACATACCTTGGTTGAAAGCCGTACGTGATGTAATATGCACTGATTCCAATTGAGGGACGATGGGCTAAATTGATGAAATGAATGATTTAATTCAAGTTGGTGCGCCATAACCGTTGATCGCCACTGTTTTGGAATATTGTTGTTTTGATCATGGATTCAATAAGAATGTGTGCTGCTTCAATCAAACCAATGCCATTATGTCATTGTCATCTAATAACGATTAGTTTAATTTCCAAAAATATGTCCACATGATTTGTACATTTTCTATGCTTTGATTTCCATTGTGATTCGTAAGTGGTCACTAAAGGATGTTACTACTGCCTTAATATCAGGAATGCTTCGTAACAAATTCGATGAAATGTAAAATCTATATAAGCGAGATTCTACTGAACTATATTTGTATGTGTAAATATAATTATATAATTTCATTTTTTGAAGCCAAACGTTTGACAAATACATATTTTTAACTAATGAGCCAAAGGCTTTAATGGGTTCAAATACCCCTGTAGTGTCAGATTTCCGCAATACATAGTTTGCATCACAACCAAGTACTATATTATCAAGTTTTATAAACAATAGAGCAATCTCTTCATTATAAAACAATTATCTTTTTGACCTATTAATAGTACCAGATAGACAGTAATGATTTACATACAAAATTCCATTACTAACAAAACTTACACCTCTACCGGATGGGAATCGGGTTACATTCTGAAACGGAATTCCCTGTTTAATTATTAGTCCACACCCACGACCTTGGGTACCAATATTTACAATCGCGTCATATAACCAACAGTCGTGTATTGCATCACTACACAGTTCTTGAAGGAAGATAATGTGCGGATCATTTATGTCAACAAACTGCTTCAGAAAATCAAATTTTCGTTTTATCAAATTACCATTAATATTAAGAGTTAAAATTCGGGGAATTTGTATCATGATTAGCATGTAAATAATACGAAAAACTTGTACCACCAACATTGCAATGCTACTCTGGAATGAAATTTAGATAACACTTTCAACTCACAAAAATGAATTTTTAAGCTAATGTCACTCACGAAAAATAGCGACATGTGTTCATTTTCAAGGTTAAAATCAAATCTCCACAAGAGATACATCCCGAATGAATCACGTTTACTGAGTTATAGGTCGATTGACATTTTCTTCAAACTTTGTCTATCACGTGCAGACATAGCTTTTCTTTTTCTCTTCGTCTTCCCTGAAGACTCCAATGTGTCATCGGTGAAGGTCACGTTGTTTCCATTTAGTTCCTCAGGCAAGCTACTAACATTACACGCATCAAATTCAGATTCCGAACTTTCTTCTTACGTTTCCTCTCAATTCTGTAGTGTTGAAGTAACTGGTTTATAGATAGCTTCTGCATCACTCGAAATAGTTTCACTTGGTTTCACATTTTACTGTGAAGGCACTGTTAATGAATCACGTTTTGATGGCATACCAAGACACAAGTCACCATATTTTTCTTGCATATCTGAAGTTGTTATATTTGAACTACATACGACACTACTTTTTTATTCTCTTCCACTCGTTTCTCAGCACCAAATCCGGCTAAATCTTCCTCGTTGTTTATATTAGGGAGGAATTAGAAATAAGTAAGCATTAAGCCATTTTGTTCAAGAAAATTTCAACCATATATGGGAGTGCGGGGTAACTTTCCACTAAAAATTGTTTACATTGTGGCCCTCGGAATATTATTAAATTCTCGTCGTTTGTTACGAAGAGGACATTGACTATACATGTGACCCTGGGCAAAGCATGAGAAACACGTTTGGGGTGTCCCGTGTATGAAATAGTGGCTCTGAAACCGTGAATATTTAGTCTCTACGGAATTTATTGAAATATTTCAATATAACCAATACTCACACCGTTTTCAACTGGAAATCGAAATTTAGAGGAGCACTGTTCGATCTATGTTTTGGTTGTACCGTATTTACTTAATGCAAAATGTTTTTGGTTGTTTCTATTTCTAGCGATAAATCCAGAATTCTATCTTTCTTTACATTATCACTTGAGCTACTTATATTTACAACACTAGTAGCATCGTCGCTATGCACAAACGGAAGTTGTGGGGGAGTGTTACTTAATAACATTTCTTAATTTTCATTCGATTTCCATTTCACATATACACAATATTCTTCAGCAATTAACTGTATAGCTACTACTTGTTCAAGTTGATTTTTTCCCTTTTCACATAGCCAGTAATTTATCATGACCGGGGTTGGCCGATTATTCTTCCTGTCAAATTCTAGCTTCACAGTATGCTGCTGTAATGTAGACATATTTGTTCTGTTTGACCTAACGTTATCTGAAAGCTATTAACAAAGTAACAAAACTTATTACTGAACTACTAGCAAAGAAAAAGGTAAGTTAAATTCGCACAGACCTCAATTAGTAACTTGGACACGGCGCACACACGTCTACCTGTTACCGAGGTTCATCGTGGACTGGACTATTCGACCACGAAGCCGAGTGGGAAAATCCTGGTCGTTGTATTAACATTGGGTAGTGTCAGCAAATGTTAGTATGACGCCGTAGGTGATGACGACTTCCACCGTGTTTACCATCTTAATCCTCAAGTGGCATTTTTGGCCAAAATCGGGGAGATTTTTATAATGCTACAAATCAGGTGGAGCCCAATATAGATTTTTTAAATGTATATTTTTAACGAGAATTAACAATTTAACTAATTCATTGATCACGAAATAATATCAGGGAGACCCTAATAATAACAAAAAACATTTTTCCAAAGTAGCGTGAAAAAGAAACGTTTCTGTACAGCGTTCAATATTTCCGTTTTTTATCACTAGATGGAATAGTATTTTCTTGTTATTCACACTTTGATTTTTCTTAATTAAGTGTTCAAAATACTTCATCAATGGAAAGCACTTCAGAAAATTTAGTACCGA
>JAGDQP010057859.1:0-12274 GCA_022664845.1 Lepisma saccharinum
TTTTCTAGATATAACATACTCTCTTCCAAAAAAAATTCGCAAACGAACATTTACTTATAAAACTGCTTCCGTAATTTCCTTAAACTAATCTTAATACTTTTGTATAGAACTGTAATTTGTTGGAGAAACATAGTCAATTTCTCTTTGCTAATTCAACACTTCATTATAGCAAACAAGACTGTCCAAGATAAATAAAAAGCAAACTTAAAAGTAAAAAGGTAAGCAGTCGCAAAAACTGAGTTTTCGTTCTGTCAATAGACCAAAACCTTCTGGAAAATACATTTTCAGTTGTTTTACCCTTTATCACGCTCATTTTTATTTAACAGAAGTAACTTATCAACAAACAAATACCTAAGTGTTATGACTAGTAAAATATTCTTACTTTTACATGGTTTAACTTGAATATTGCATTTAGAGCAAAAAAAAAGTACTATCTACATCTAAAAAACAAAAGTCCTTAACAATTATCTTCTTGGTGGTTCGCAATTCAACCTGAGAAGAACAGCCTTACGCATGAAACAAGAATTCTTCAAATACATCATCTAAAGTACAACTAAACAATATTACAAGTTGCTAATCAAAACATGCTTCCACGAAATCAGCTATTGTGGCTTATGCAGTCACACCTCTCTCTTTCGAATACACTCTCTATATACATTTCTCTCTGGCTATTTTGCCACATTCCCACGTTTAATTTACCGTCTTGCACAACATTTATACATATGCTGAGTAATCACAGAAGTATGACTACATACCCAAAACCGTGGTAACACCATCCTTTGCTCTTAGAGGCGTGGAGCCAACGTGCCTGAATGTGACACAGTTTATGATATGTCTGTTTAAGACTTCAAACGCTATTTTCAACAGTACGTTTGGCGTCCATAGTGTGGTTATATACAGGTTGGTGGTAGATCGAAAATGTGGACCTCCTGTTCCACAACGTCCCGCTCTACAGGATTAAGAATGAATCCACGTGAAATTTTTCGTATGTTCACCAGAAATAACAGTGCTAGCGACCTGCACAAAACTAGTTTTTATTTTGTTCTCATCTGCCGCCACCTTGGGTTTAATGTCTTTTTTCATCGCCACAACGTGCAAAAATAAGCATCTGCAATGGTTTTTTTTTTTTTTTTAGGCGAGGGGAAAGAAAGGCTCCTGTGTACATTCTATTATACATAGAAAACTTCTAGTTTGCACTGCTGTATGTAATGGAAGACGAGTGCTAACGTCGCGGACTTCGGATGGACAATTGTAGGTAAGCGGCCCATCCTAACAGGTTTTTCAGTTTCACCAAGCGAATGCTTGGATGGTGCCTTACAGACCCTGGCCGATACCTTCTCCATACTCTACCTATTTCGGCCTGAGCCTAAGATGGCAAAACGCTATATGTAAGTTCAAATTCACACTCAAATAAACGAAAAAGCTAACAAATAGCAATTGGAGTGATCAATTTTAAACGCCTATAAAATAAAAGGAATGTGAAATCACACGCTAGCGATTGTGACACAAGATTGTGGTGATGATTCTGCCTCGTTAAATTAAAGCCTCAGTTAAAAGTCCTTCCTAGTACTAGTTTGCTCCAAAGTTGGAACATTTACGAAAAATATGAATGTTAAGGGTTTTTTCCGCATTCAATTGTCCTCCGTTCCGTTCATTTGCGTTGCGTGCACTTATCCGAATGAAATCAATGCTTTTGATTTTAACTAGAGATGTCATTCGAGTCTGACAACTATCTGCGCGTAGTGCAAGTAGGCAATCAGCACAAGTTGAAGTGAAAGGGAGAATCAAAAATCAAAATTAAAGAGAGATGAAGATAGACGCACAGTTGATAAATTCCCCTGCTTGTAGGAATTAAGACATATTGAATAATAACAGAAAAAGATTAAACGTTATTCGAACGATACTAATAATTCTGCATATGCAAGTTATGCTGGGCTTTGTGTAAGATACGCTGTTTGTAATATACATTATGTGTATACAAATATCAAAGTTAAGATACTCCTCATAAAGTACTTCTACTACCTAATCACCCTTGCGGTATTTCATTAATGACGTTAATTTTGCGGTCGAAAATCATTTTGAAATATTTCTCTCCTTAAATACCTATAGGATCAATTTGCAGCTTTTTTGAAAGAGGAGAAAGTTATTTTGTTAATCATTTTAATGATTCTGTAATCAAAGAGGTCATTCTTTATATCTGCTACTTTTGGTATACGTTCTTGAAAGGTCTTCTAATGTTGATATTTGAATTATTTCGGATGCGTGCGATGTATGCAAAATAAAGGAGTGAGTGCAAGAACAACATACGCTATTGAACAATGTATCACTGCACTCATACACCCACTGATTTACGATCGCATTCTGCATTTAACATAGAACTACATTTAAGACCACATATCAGTAGCACAAAATATAAAGAATTGTCCTTTATATATCACCTTCTTCTTTATATGTCACACTAGAATTAATGGCGAACGATTGAAGTCGGGTTACAAGAAGACAGGTTAGATTAATTTTTAAATATATAAATACGTGCTCTTACAACTGAGAATGGCGTTTAACTGACGTTCAATGACATCACTAAACAAGGACAGATTATTCTCTCGCTCAAATCGGTTAGAGGTAACACCACTAACACAGTAATGCTTTCCCTTTTCAAAAAAGGAACCTGGCAACAGCGCGCAACCGAATAGTATCCATCAGATCCTCCGTTGTTCCGTTCACTTCAATGCTCCATTAAATGGGGAATTCGGATAACCATCGACAATGCATCTGACGGAGCAAGGTGCATAACGGAGCATAAAGTGCCGTTTGGAAAGGTCTAAGGTTAAATATAAATTTGTATATAAAAAGGGAAGAAAGCAAACTGCAAAAAAATAAATAATAAAAAAATAAACTGAAGCTTTGGATAATCCTACTGCTAGTTACTAAACCTTGTAAGTTTCATTCTGTGATTCACAGTGGTGTTCATAACGTTTGTGGTTCACTAACAAAGGACTCATCTGGTATGTACATACATTTCCTTAAAGCCTATTGTGTCTACGTTACGACAGTGCAAACTAGAACTTTCTGTGTGTAATAGAATGTACACAGTAGCCTCTTCTCCCAAACCATTGCAAACGCTTAATTTTGCACGTCGTTGCGAAGAAACATGCCCGTAAGTCCAATATGGTGGCAGATGACAAAAAGAAAAAAAGTTGTCAGGTCAATAGTACGATTACCTCTGATAAACATAAAAAAATAACAAAATGGTCCAGCAACCACCACTTAGCGATTTCACGTGTGGACATAATAAAGGTTAAAACCAAGTTAAGTTCAAGTGGTGGAAAGCATCACTATGTTCGTCGAACTACTCCAGCACGGAGGGCCCGATGACATACCAAATCATCAACTTGCAAGCTCCACTGGATGCATTATTAGCATCATGAAATGTACATGATCTACAAGGAGACTGAGGTTTCCAATATGTTCAGTGTTTCGCTCACGTTGTATTTGACCTCGAACTGCCTGAACTGCGGCAGCGAAGTCGCACCCTTCATCCGCCACTGGCGTCAACTTCTCGCCGTTCTTTACTATTGTGACGATCATCGGTGTTTATGCATGTTGCACACATCACGCACCTTTATCACGTAGAGTATGGAACAGCTCGCCAGCTCCGCTGTTTACAAGATCTATGCAACAAAATTATTTTTTCACTCTTTGACCTTTAACGAACTCGGTTAAACTCTTCTTTTTATCCCTCTTACTAGAACAATTACGGGTAACTCACTACAAGGTCCTTCTGCCATCATCCGACTTTAGGACCGTCTCATCACATGAGTCACTTCCCCGTCTATTTGCGTATCTCACATATTTAATCAAGTGGTCATAATTCAGTGATCACTTAGTGTAAATGGCGACTGAGAGGAAACAAAAAGTTTTATCGCATGCCAATATATTTGATTATAGCACAAAAGTTCGCAGCATCAGCGAAAACAAGCAAATGACTCCCTTACACTGGCCTTAGAACAATATGAAGTAGTGACTGAGGATTTTATATTTACAATTACATCCAGCAATTTTACTGGCGGAACTGAGAAAATTTAATGAAGAACAACATCAGTATACAACTGCTACGATAAGAGAGAGTTCCAGGAATACTTGAAGAGCTCTTGCGTAATAAATCCTTTCAAAACTGCACAGACTGATATTAGCACAATACTGGCGGAGGGGGGACTTTCGCCAATACATAAATGTTCAAACCTGAAGAAATCTTTCTGGCGTGGAAATTCTTTAACTTTGGTTCAAAACAACTGAAAAAATGTTTCTAAAATATTTCACATTTTTAAAATACGCGTCCAGTACTCTAAAAGTTTATTCGTGTTCTACAGTATTAGTATTTAAAGATGAAAATCTATTGAGAATGAAGAATCCAAAAAAACATTAGTATGATTAACATGTGAGTCGTACGAAAACTTAAAAACACACCGCAAACGCTCTAATTCACTTGCGAAAAACACGAGAAATCTCTTTCATATTAAACGACACAAAGGACACAGTCATTTAACAATACTGCTTATAAAAAAAAGCCTACGTGGTCTATTGGTTACGGTCGCTCGTATCACAGAAAATAAACTTTTTAAAAAATATTATATTTTAACCAATCAATAGGTATTATTAGAGCCTACGACAAACAGCTCTGAAATATGTTCCGATGTAATGTTGCAAATAAATGTACAACTAGAACACAAAATGAAGGTCGATGCAATATTCAAGTTAAATGTACAAACGAGAGAGCAATAGAAAAATAACTGACAACACCTCAACGTAACGTTTTAAGATGTACCAATAGACAACAGTCTTACAAACATTGAGTTTCATGGAACCACCAGTTACTTTCATGATTGGTCCCATTCAGAACTTACATAACAATATCATATAAAAGCATATACAAAAGGGTTCATCCCACTCTTCCTAAAGTCTTATACAACAACTTTAAGTTGTCCTTGGCACTTTGAAGGTTAGGGTTTATTTCCAACGATCTCCTGTACAGTTTCTCTGCTTTATCGTACTTCTTCCAACGATGATACAATACTCCTAATGGGATAAAGAAAGTATATATTAAGAGCATATAAATACGTTAATTAAAACAA
Organism: Lepisma saccharinum; assembly: GCA_022664845.1. Taxonomy (NCBI): domain Eukaryota; kingdom Metazoa; phylum Arthropoda; class Insecta; order Zygentoma; family Lepismatidae; genus Lepisma; species Lepisma saccharinum. The sequence continues at coordinate 5,133 of JAGDQP010057859.1, forward strand.
ATTATAAAATATAAAGATTAGCCATTGCCTTTGAAGGTAGCTTACTAGTCATTAATACTTAGCGTTGAGAAAGGTTCCAGCTGACGCACATAATAATAATAATAATAATAATCACTTCATCTCGACAGTTTTGGAACCAACACAGGTTCCATTTCCAAAAGTACAAAATCCAAGGTTTATTTCCGAAAAATAGTAAGAAAGTTAAGTAAAGAAGCAATAAATGAGACAGAAAGAGAAAATAAACAAATATACACTTTTGTAGTTAAACACAAATATACTGATTATTTTCATAGTTGCCAGATGCAGTTGTCTAAATTATTGTATTAGTATTCACGAAAAATGTTACTGAGAAAGGGACTTATAACAAGGAAAAAACACTAAATCAGAAGGAAAATGCTGTTATTACGGAAGCAATATACGTACAAAATAAGTGTGTAAATGAAAACTGTTGTTTGGTAAATGAAACCAACTTGAGTGTGTAGTGTGTCAAACAACTGTTGACTAGTGTATCGAATTCTAATCTATTTGATTGATTTGTTGCAGAGAAACGCTAAATTGAAGTGCTGCAACCACGCGCACAGGAAAATTCTGTGTGAGAAACGGCTAATCATAAATCCAAGCGGAGGTGAGAGAAGGAGGGTATGTAAAATAAAAATAACTGCAGAAATGTGTCATTGTACGCGTATTTAGAATTCACACTACACATTTCCTTTTTATTTTCACTTACACAGTAACTGTACATAAAATTGCAACTATACATGTGGAAATTATACCTATCTGTATTTAAAAGAGGGTTTTTTTTTAAAACGAAGCAAGCCTAACATACCAGTTACTGTGTGAATTTGATTTGTGGATGCCATTATTACAGCTACACTGGACATACTTGGCTAAAATTTCACATCACCTTCTTGACCTCTATTCCTTCTTTCCCACGTTTACTTGGCAAAGTTACTGAAGATGATCTTAGTATCGATCGAAACATATATTAATGTAAATTTTCACACAAGTTGCAGGACGAAACAGGACAGTAATGAGTCTAATTTGATTACAAAGTGTCCATGAAAACACTCAAGCGTTCAAATCTATTTATACGTTAGCTACTATTGTTGCTATTCATTAAATTGTAACTGATGGGGGAAAGGAGTAAATACAATAAATAAAACCAAGGAATAATACTGACCTAGATTAGCATGATACATAGCATTTCTTCTGTCCAGTCTCAGAGCCTCTAGAAAATGTTTCTCAGCTTCTGCAAATCTTCCCCTTTTACCCAAAGTGTTCGCCAAATTGAAATGTAACGAAGGTTCGTGAGGCAATAAGACAAGGGCTTCATGAGCAACACTCTCAGCTTGAGCAAATTCACCTGATTCAAAAAGAAATAAAAAACATTCGTTAAACAAACACACAACTTTCAGTGCAATGAAGCTTTTTGAACATCCTGTATATCGAGTACATTATTTACGAAATCTTTCGCGATAATTACGAGGATCGATTGTATTACTCTGTAGTAGGACGGGTAAGCCTCAAAAGTAATCTTGACCGTTGTTCGACTTACGACAAGTGATTTACAAAGAGTCAGTAAAGATGAAATTTTGTAACAAAGATCAGACAAAAAGATTAAATATGTGAACTACTGGCCAAGTCACATATGCGCCCAGACTCTTTGTAAAACAGTGTGAAAATGGACCACGAATACGGAAACCCACGAAAGGTATTCATGAATTTCGACTCAATCTCACTTGATTCTTTTAATGTTTCAGTAATATTGAAGAAATAATACAGAATTACTTATGGAATAATCTAATGTAACGTAACTGATAATATAAGATGATTGTACATAGTACTGCAGCGAAATACTACATGAAATGAAGTCATTATGTATTATTTTATGTATTACAATGGATTCTCTAAAGATAGAAAGAAATTCTACGCAAGTATATACACATATGCAAAATATTACATATAGCCCAGGGCACCACGAATTTCCACTGAACTATACGGACGGAAAGAGAAAATGATAAGGATTGCATCTTAGCTCAGAAAACAACACTACTAACAAATTCACATCGAACATGTTTTCATAGTTAAGACCTTGAAAACACGACAGAAAAAGATATTCCTAAATGAAACTGATAATAATGAGTTGTAGCCTCATTTAAAGAGTTTGAGCATTACTCCATTATGAATTGAAATGAAAGTGTCTATTCCAAGTGGGCGAGGTTCAGTCTATATTTCTGGTTATTTTCCTGGTTCAAAGAACGATCAGAGAATAACATACTCTCCACAGATACAGAGATACTACAGGCTGTTGATTGATTCGTGTGGCCTGTAAAAACGAAATTTTTCAAGATATTTCCATGAAACTTTCCACAGATGCTCACAAAACCCTGAAGTTTTGATACTGCGAAAATAATTTTCCTAAACTCTTTTGGGTTAAAACCCAAAAGTTAACCTCACTTATGGGAAAAATTAATGTAAATTCAGAGGACCACTTTTCCTTGTCTAATTTTATTAATTACCACGAAATTAAGTCAGACAGTGATTTCTGTTAATAAAATACTTCAGAATTTCTCGGTCTCGATCTACAATATTTTATAAACAGAAATCACGTATGACTTAACTTCTTAGTAATTAATACAATCAGACAAGGAAAAGTAGCCCTCTGAATTTACATTGATTTTCCCATAAGTGAGTTTTGAGTTTTAACCCAAGGGCGTTAAAATTTAGTTTAGGAAAATTACTTTCACAATCTCAAAACTTCAAGAATTTGTGAGCAACTGTGGAAAATTTAATAGAAATATCTTGAAAACTTTCACAGGTCTATTTCTCAGTTACACGAATTAATCAACAGTTTGTACATGCTATGCAGCATGCGCTGAACGTGCTTTCACAAAACGAGTCTCAAAACGCCTATGGAAAATGAAAACAACGTTGGGACTTTGTATCGAAGCCGTATGACGGTTTTATATATTTTATTATTATTTCCCACCCCTCTTATTCCTTTACGAAGCCTCTCACCTACTCCTAGTAACCTCCGCACATCACTCTCTATTTGGTGTTTTCTCCGACCCATCTAGTCATTTTCCCGCCTCCATAACCTGGCCACAGTCCGCCCTGTCCATTTTCTCTCCTACCATGTGAAAACGCTTTTGCTAAACATTGCCGCTTTTCTATTGTATTGGTGACGTTCGTGTACGCCTGACTTGGTATTCTACAATGTAAGTACGTTTCTTCTACCTTTTTTACCATCTTGGTATATATAAAATAAATAATTAATAATAATAATAATAATAATAATATAAAATAAATGTATAATCTCATTTTTGGTGCATTTACACTCAGTAGTTCTGGGACGTCTTTTGTATTTTATTGAAGACACCTTCGTTTCACCAGGCGACTACCATAATAATACCAGAAACAAGATTTACTGACGATCCATTTTAATTTCCTTTAACGTGAAAAAGAGATAAAATGGTCCCTCAAATTCAGATAACAATGCAACGAAGGCTCTTTTAACTTTCTTAATGGCCAGGCCGGAATATGATGGAGTACACGCTGTAAGGAAGTTAACTAGGGCCTAGTTTAAAGGAACCATCCTAGCATTAGCCTGATGTAACAGGAAACACCCTGGATAAACCTCAAGTCAGGATGGTCGGTCGCTGGGTGCAAACCCAGGTCCTTCCGAATGTGTAGGTAACCAAGACCTTAACCTGTATACAAACACTATCGCGTAAATACGGATGCTATTAATTAATTTGTAAATTACAGAACCAACACTTACCAATACTATCTAACATGATAATCATGTTGCTCCATGCCACCGTATGTGTTGGTTTCAGTGCTGTAGCGTTTCTCCACGCTCTATAGGCATCCTGGTATTGCTTCTGATCTAAATACTGGAAAGACGATACATGTTTTAAATTAAAAATACGTAACGGAAATGTGCTTACTATGGAAACGTGTTTATCTCAAACATATAATAAGTTCAAGGCCAATTCTGTAATCCTGTATTAATACCTTTTACAAATTCTGTATTTATATAGAACTCATAATTTTCGCCGTCAATGTACAATATAAAAGGAAACCTTCGTATCCCTTTCATAAAAGATCGAGTCAGTTAACATGAAAAAATACACAGTCCTTACGTACACACAATTGTTATGAAATAATAATAATAATAAAATAGAATAGATTTCAATAACACAATATACCTGTTCTCTGAAGCACATTATTGAAGTTGAAGAACTGACACGGTAACAACACTGGATCACTTTCAGTTTTCTTTCATTTAATTCTCCCTATTTCCTTAAAAAAAAGGGGGGGGGGGATCCTCGCTTGACCGCCTTTACCTCCCAAAGTCCCCAACGTCACTGTGGTACCCAGTTTGATAAGAGGCTGAGTGCACCTCAAAGTGTCAGGCATGGGAGCACTGAAGAAAAGTTTCGAGCGTGCTAGTCGGCTTTGAATTATATACTTCTTTAAAAAAGCTAGTGCTTCGTCGAATACTTTGAATTTGGATAGGTATATTAAATATTTTATTTAACCTTGTATGTTCAGTAACTGAATAACACATAACAGTACCAATGGCACAATAGTTTTAAAACTACTAAAATTCACTACTAATTAAGATTTCAATAATAATTATAAAATTCCACGCAATCACGTGGTTTTCGAAGGACCTGTTTGGACCTATATATGTCACTTTTAATTGGTATTTCTTCTTTGGCTATCAACCGACAGTTTACTTTGCAGCAGCTCTACATTCTTCTCGTAACTCTGGTTTCCTCTTAATGCCTGTACATGAGCGACGTCACTTACCTGTCGCACATATTGGAAGTATGGTCTATTTCTTCCGCCTTCTCCCTCAATGGAGCACTTCAGTACGGTTTTCATGAATCCAGGCCTGTCTCAGAATGTGTCTTTTCACTCTGCCATGACTTTCTTGCACGTGATTCTTCTACCCTAGCCAAAGCCTCCTTATTCACCATTCTGCTTAAGTATTTTCAGTCTTCTGTAACATACGTCAGGTTTGAACGCTTCTAGTTTCCTCTTCTCTGTTCCCACCGTTCATGTTTTGCATCCATGCAAGGCTATGCTCCACATGTTAAGTGTTTATTAGCCTCTTTCCCACTTCCCAGTTTATGTTATTACATTTAAACATTTTGTTTTAATCAGCCAATTCTACTTCTAATTTCTTCTTTACTTCTGATTATTTTACCAACCATGTGAATCCAGTATCTCCCTCAATATTTTTTTAATCAAATTTCACATTTGTGAGTTCATTTTACTCAAGTTTTTAAAGGGTATCACTAGGAAGAATAAAAAGATGAAAAGGAACACACACAGAATAATGAAGAAACAAATGGGATTCTGAGAAAAAACACTACTTATATTGTACTTTTATTTATTGACTTCGTTGTTTAAAATAATAAATTAATTTAGAAGTTATTCAAAATTATATTTCTGAACCAGACTCCTTGTGATTTAGATGATAGCATTTCCGTCCAGAACCTAAAACTCCAAAGTCAGTGGGAATCTGTTTATGAAGTATGCATGCGTTCAAACAAGAACAACATTACTATAATTAGCAACAGCATAGAAAAAAAAAAAAAAAACTTAGGTAAACTTTATTTTGTATAGGCCATTCTAGTAATTTTGACTTCAGCCCGTCGCGATTACATTGTTAAGAACCTACTAGTTAAACTCCAAAAACATCCATGCCCCTGGCGGGATTCGAACCAGCGACCTTCGAGTTGCTGGTCTAACGCCTCAGGCTACAACTGCTGCCTTGCCGGCAGCAACAGCATAACAATCTAACTTAAACGTAACTTCACTCACATTCACGGTGGATGTAGTTCTCACCGTAAAGGTGAATAAGTTACGCTTATGTAAAAAGTTCTGAGGGCATTACAATGGTTTCATATCGTAATCTAACTTAACTTATAGTGTACAAGAATCGAGGAATAAAAATTATTACCGTAATCTAACCTTGTAAAGTGCAGTACTACCTCGTATGGTCCAAATATAAAACATACACTAATAAAAGGAACAGTGGCAATTACGTTTTCAAGCTCTTTCTCAATTACGAAGATGTCCTCTGATGAAGAGCTTGCTTTTAAGCTTGAAAAAGTTATTGCCACTGTTCCTTTTATTAGTGTATGTTTTACATTTGGACCATACGAGGAATTTCTGCACCTTGCACGGTATGACTAATTAACTTAATTAATTGCAAACTACGTTAGATTCTGTTGCCTGTATAGTTATTTCTAGTAACTGCAGATCGTTTTCTGATTTTGATTACACGCTTGATTTCTTGAACTGATCATTGATTAAAGTTACATGTGTGACTTGTCCACTGAATTTCTGTACTAGACATAAGAACTCTGAAAATGTACGAGGGTCGTCCAGAAAGCAGTAACCATTTCAGATCTAAGAAGTGACCAATAAAGATTTATGAACCAAACTTTTTGTTTACATTCACATACCTTAGGCTGCTTTGCTACGTAGACAAGTTTCTACATTCATAGATCGCTCCGCTGCTATTCGACTCAACAATGCAGTGACAAGTTAATAGACGAGAGAAATATCTGGTGTAGTAAATAGTAATCCATTATTTTGCCAATAGATGGCTCCAATGATCTGTATCTCGCGTTGTATAAGTCCGATCGGGTTCAACGAGATGGCGTTCAAACGATGAGATTGCGTACTACAAACACTGTTCAGATAGTTGTGATGAGTTGACTCAGTGTTGTGTGAGCGCGCGTCAAAATGGACACTAGCAAAGAGAAAATACGCTATATTTTACAGTTTTTCTTCGATAAAGGCGAAAACGCAAGCCAGGCGGCTGCAAATGTGATTAGTGTTTATGGTCCTGATACTGTAACAGCCAATCACGCGCAATTTTGGTTTCGTCGATTCCGTGCCGGTAATTTTGACGTCAAAGATGTACCACGCACTGGAAGGCCAAGTGTCGAAAATGTCGATAAAATCATGGACATTGTCGCGTCCGACCGTCATGTAAGCACTGTTTCGATTGCCCAAGAGCTAAACATTGCACAAAAAACCGTGTGGAACCATTTGCATAAGGCTGGATACAAAAAGAAGCTTGATGTATGGGTGCCACACGAGTTAACGCAAAAAAA
>JAGDQP010057863.1:0-12661 GCA_022664845.1 Lepisma saccharinum
TATTAGAACCACGACCAAGTTTTGCGTGTTTTAGGTATTCTTCACGTCGAATGCCAAGGCACTGAACTACCTACATAAACTTTTATATAGCAATGTCCCTGCAAATTATGCAGTACCGGTACTAAAGAATTACGCGTTAAGTTTCCTCCTTTTATGAAAAACACTTTTTAAGTACTAATAATATAGTTGTATTTTTACATACAAGGTAACCAAAAAAAAAAAAACGTCTTGCCGTTTTTGACGTTGTATGAGAAGACGTGATCATTGATACGGAATTAAGTGCCTCAGGTACAGAAAGACCGATCGGGATAGGAGGGAAATACTGACTGTGACCAAGACAGGCGCTTTGTGCACTCACAGCAGTCATAGTTCGAGTATTGGCGAAGATAGAGTTATCGAAGCACCTTGTACAAGGTTGATTTTATAGTGGGCTTGTCCGCAGCCTAATGAAGTTGCCGAGTATATCATGCCTTCAGGAATAAAGCTGTGAAGGAACGCACCACCAGCCATTAGTTCAAGAAATTCAGGTTGAAAGATTTGTCCTTGTGTGATGAACCTCGCAGTGCGCGACTAGATGCCCTGGGTGACAAAAGCCTGTATGCGGTAATAGAGCAGGACAGCAGTAAAATACGTGATGAACTTGCCGAATTCTTCCAGGTTTCTGGTGAAACAGTCAGATTTCACCTGAACCGCATAGCAAAGGCGTACAAGTTTAACAAGTGGGTACCCCACACATTGTCGGAAGCCAACACGGACAAACGAATGACAACTGCTTTTTCGTTGCTTTCTCGACACATCCATATCAGATTGAGTGCTCACCAGTGACGAAAAATGGGTCATGTACGAGACTCCAAAGCGTGACAGACATTGGTTGTCACCGCGGAACACTGTGCCTCACACCACAAGATCACCTCAACACCCACGCAAGATCATGGCGTGGGCGATACGTTATCTCCGTATGTGATAGTCTACTACGAGCTACTACTACCAGACCAAACCATCACTCCGGACCTGTAGTAGCAACAGTTGGAGCATGTGGAACAGTCAGCATCAGAAGGAGCACGCATTGGTGAATCGCAATGGTGTACTGTTCCTTGCCGACAGTGCCAGGCTGCATGCGGCGTAGGTGGCCAGAGACACCATACAGCGACTTGGCTGAGAGATATTGTATCATCCACCGTACTTTTCGAACCTTGCGCCAACATAATATCACCTCTTCAATTCCCTGGATAACCCACTTTCGTGGAAGTCCTTCGCCAATGATGCAGACTTGCGACAGACACTCATGGCCTTCTTTGTGTCCAAGACGCCCCCTAGTCTTATCGCCACGGTATTGAGCAGCTGCAGGAACGTGGGCAAAAGGTGCTGGATTACTTTGAGGACTAACGATAGCATTTTCTGTATACCTTTCTGTTTCTATCAAGAACTTTTATAGCCACCTTGTATATAGAATAACAACATAAATGTCACCTGAACGTCTAATTCTAGGTCAGATAGAATGCGGCAATTATCTATTCAGGGTGAAATAAATCGTTATCAATAACTTATTTAAAACAAGTTTAATAACTGCAAATATGAATACCACACTTATAAGGCTAGTGGAGTAAAATATTATAAGCCTAGTAACGTAACGCGTTTAACATAATAATAGAACTCAATGAAAATATATGCCAAACTTAACATAGTGGGCACATAAAGATAGAGTTCTTAAATTTTATTACGTACAGGCAACCAGAGAGCGATCCGCTTCTGAGTGCTAAATACGCTGCTCGCCATTGAAAGTGCAACACCAAGAAGAAGCGGCTCCAAATTTGGCCTATAAATACCGTAAGGTACAAGTAGTAAATTATTAAACGTACCGCGCTGTACGATGCGTGATAACGTGGCGACAGTGCAACAAAATTGCCGAAGATCAGTAGCCTGTTGATCCACCATTGGCGTTCAGAATGGCTGCAACACAGCGAGGCATAGAGGAGCCCTTGGATGTTTTCCTGGGATAATGGCAAGCCATGCGTCTTCGACACTATGTCACAGCTCATCAACTGTAGCTGGGAGAGGTCGCTGGCGTGGGAGACGTTGTACAATCATGGACCAGACGTGTTCAATCGGCGAGAGATCAGGTGATTTTGTATTCTATAATTTATACTATTGTCACAAGAGAAACACACGAGTTAAATTTTATTTGTTAAACTTTTTCTCAAAACATTTCCCACTTTTACAGCTAAAAATATTTTGCATCACTCTCTTGTTTCATATTAAATTTAATGTTGAGCACACTTCAATCTTTCCTAAATTTTTATTTTATCGTATTAAACTAAACTATATGAAAAGCTGGAGACATCTACAAAGTAGATTCTATACAATGGACAATTCGTCTTATTCTTGAGATAAAAAGTATAGTTGAGTAACCCATTTACGTATACCTCCGTACTTAGTAGCTTAATTGATATTCCTGGTCAATATTCGTCCACACATCAAAGTTTCTCCAACTTTGCTAAGCTCATGTGAAAAATTACGACAAAAGAAAATGAGAAACAGCGCAGAGAAAGAACAGAAAATGCCTAATCTGGAGAAAGACAAGTAAGAGGACTAGAATATGAAACATATAAGGAAGAATGCAGAATGATCACTCAGAATTCGTATGCAACTAACCAGGCTTGAACCAAGCAGCAAATTGACTTGGAAAAATAGCATATATATATATATACCATCCAACATACAAACTTATACTGATTATAATAACCTAAAATTATAACCCCAATGAAATTCTAACATCACTTTTTCAAACTTGAAACATTACGATGGGAGAATTGTTATTTTTACAAATTTGAGTAAAAACCGTAAAGAATTCGTACCTTATGTTTTACGTGATATGCTCAAACCACCAGATACGGTTTTTGATCGAGTGTTCTGATAAATGAAAATGGACTGAAGAAGTTCATTCAAGAACTGTTTGCCGACATGGTTTAATTTTTGAACGTGATTAGTCTTAGTATGCTTTACTGTTAATAACTTTACTAAAATTTATAAGAATTTCATAACAATTTCCCCCCCTTGAATATTTCATGATCGTAAAAAGTGATGTTAGAATTTCATTGAGTTTATAAGTTTAGGTTTTTACAATCAGTATAAGTTGTTCTTTTGCATGGTGTATTTTCTTATTCTTACCAGTCAATCAGCTACATGGTCCAAACCCGAGTAAAGCTTGCTCCTGCAACAAGTTTGAGGGATGACGTGCTTCGAAAAAATTCTTATGCACTAAGGGTTGGAGAAAGTAATGGTCGTATTTTTATTGTCTGTACCATCCGAACATTTGCTAGGTGAAACGCTGTGAAGTCCTCAGGCACTTTTGCTTACTGAAGTACTGCGTGCTTGAGCAGAGCTAATCCGAAGTCGGTGACCGTTACTTACCATGGTGACAGGGCTTTACACATTTTAGATCTATTTTCCATGTAATAACCAGGACAATTTGGCTATCGTTGGGTATCATGTGACAAATTTTGGATTCCCTTGCGATACACCTTTGCCGTCAGTTCATTCAATAAGACTGGACTCCAAACTGATTTCTTCATTTCATTTTTACTTGTAAGAGATTTTTGTCTGCCGAAAACTTATTGCTTTTCGTAAATGGTGCGAGTCAGAGGAAGACAGATTCGAGCTCTTCGCACAACGCAGAAAGTAGTCCGTCAAGACAACCTGGCAACACGCGCTTCGTACCCTTCTTGCTTTTAATTCTCGACTTCCTTGTCACACAGCCGATTCATTCTTCCTTGATTTGACGATGAATCTTATGTAATCGTGTGTAATTTTGTGTTCAGAAATAGAATAACAGATCTCAGTTCATACATCCCACATAGCAATTTTCAGCTGAATCAAAAGTGAATCAAGCTTGATTTGAAAAGAGTGACAACTTAATGCAAGCTTAGTAAATCAAGCCAAGAAGGTTTAAACAAGATTGATTCAGGAAATCTAGTTTACAAGAATCAAGTTTCAAATAGCCTTGACAGGATAAGAATGGCAAGCAGGTTTCAAGTGGGAATTATTGAACAGAAGAATTACGTAAATTTCTATAATTGTTTTTCGAAAAAGTGTGATCTTCCCTTCATCCTGTTTTTATTCCATTATGCATTTTATTCTGTCGTATTGAGGTACAGTTGAAAATTTTCGTACTTATTTGAGGCAGTATTTGACCCTGGAACCTTGTGATTTTGCTGTTCGTCGCTTTAACCACTATGTCGCTGAAGCATCTGTCTAGAAAGAACGTCGGTTATGTATTTCTTCAACTCAGACATGGAATTTAATGACATGTACAGAGTATTTGCATTACAGAATGACTTTAAATACGGATCGTGTAAAAGTGTCTTGTAGCACGTGTTATTTTTGTATTACACAAACATTTTCACGACGTATGGTATTTTCAAGACATAAATATGTGCAACTGTCAGCATATCGAATGAATCAACCCAGGGTGGGGTTAGTTAATGCTGTTTTCAGAATTATTTCCTTTAATTTAAAAAACAACTAACCTGACGCTTCTAAACCATTTCCATGAATTTAATTAAATGTAAAACACAAAAGGAATAAAAAGGGAGCAATTATGTAGAAGTACAAAGAGAGAAAGTAAAATTCTTTAAAAAGAAGTTAAAAAATCAATCACCTCGCCGGGATTCGAACCTGGTTTGCGGGTCCAGGTAACCGATGCTTTAATCATTGCACCAAACCGGCGACTGCCATCTTTTGTTTTGCGCTATTGTTTATGCTTCACCACAATACTTTTCCCACCAGTCACTCCACACGTGATGAGACTTCATTGCACTGACACGATAGCGGAAGTGTAACATAATAAAATTCACGATTTTTTTATATTGTTCCCAGAAGCTCGTTTCATAGTTGTTTAACGATTTAAAAATAATATCTAGTTTGAGAAACTCAAAGCAAGCGACTTACAACCTTGTCACAAGTTATCTGACATGCTATCTGGGATGTAAACTATCACTATTTTTCTTGATTATATTCAAGCAAAGACAGAAAATACAGAAATACCACTATCGCGATGGAACTCACAAAGTATGGCAAACAAGTGACTGAGACTTATAGAATAAGCAAAGACCGGGCTGCGCAGATATGATGCGCAAACACTTTTGCCGACGAGTTACGTTCCTGTGCGAACAACAGTTTCGGTTTTGTAGCGAGATGAGGCAAAATTGTTGCATTTTTCTTAGTGTTTCTAATTTGTTGGTGAAAATAATTAGTCTCAATACTTGTATTACTCATACGTCTACTGAAATACGTATATGATAGCACATTTTATGAACAATGTTCATGCTATTTTGAGATTTACATATTGTACGACATATTGTTAAGTAAAATTATTATTAGTTTATATTTTAGTACATTGGAGTCGATATACATTATTCATAATTTTGAGATATTGAAATATAATTTAAATTGAGATATTGAGATACAGCTTTATAATAGCAGTAACAAAAGAGGAATTCACCAAAAAGAGGAAAAACGATTATCTTTGTATCAATGAAAAAGAAAAGAATGTGTAACACTTTTATTATGCGATGTGTGTGGAATATTGTACTGCGATTTTCCAATCATTTGTGGTCTAAAGTCGTTAATTTATTTATGAAATCGGTAGGTAGAGCTAATGTTTCGTTCAGCATGCAAGAGATTTAGCTTAACTTGAGCGAGGGGTTTAGGTTTACGAAGTTAAAGTAGGTTAATATTCATTTACTGAAATTAAAAGCAGGTTCTAATAATTCACCACTGTTTCCTGAAGGGGAATGGTGTTATCCAGAATCAAACACAATGAAATCAGCAAAATTCGTACCTTGATCCAATTATCCGATGTACATCAAAATCCTAGTACTAAATTCTAATGAAACGTACCTTGTAAGAAAGATTGACATTCCTTTCGTTGTGTGGATAAACATGGACAACTTGTATATTGTTCACCGTGATTAAGTTGCTAGACTTGAACCTAGATTTTTCAAGCTGGATGTCGTATTCTTCTTTCAACTTCTTAACAGCACCAATCTTAAAAGAAAGCGTCTGACTTTATTGGCTAGTCGAATGTTAGAAACTTAGAGCTTGGATACATAACACTGCTTTTTGGAAGTTAAACATTGACATCATGTAGTTCCGTTGTTAAGTTGCCACGCTTCACTGTTCATCCGATTGTCTTCCAATCTTCTCGACACTGTTCTGTCATTTGAACTTGGTTCGCTGGACTGAATTACGGATCTTTACATCGTCGTACTCTCGGTTGAAACTGTGCATCTACAGCTTAGCGACAGATTCTTTTGATGTTTAATTCTTAACCTTGATTTTGCACACTTTGTTCTATCATTCCCTGAAGTTTACATTCTCAGATGATGTTTACTTACAAATTCTTCAAGAAATCTTCTTGTTGCTATGCTTCGAAACTGGTTACTGCTCACGCAGACATTGCTGAAGGCCAATGTTTAGCAATATTAGGATTTTACTGCGATATTGTTTTTTATACCTTCAAAACAATGTTTGATTCTTGGCATGATACACTGAAATCTAGTCTTATTCGATTTATTACCTCATTCTCGTTACTATGTTGGATTTAATTAGGAATACACATTTTTTGCTTTTAACCTTCGTACGACAAGGATTACATGTGGTATCAATCCCTGTCTGCACACTGTGTTATTAGTAATAATAAGGTTACTTGAGTAAGTGTCATATTTGAGACTGCCTTGTCGTTTAAGTTTCAATGTTATCAGTCTGGTCGAGAATGAATTCGCGTTTTATAACTGAAGAAGAAATACGAAATGAACTTCTCAGGCAATGAAAAGAGCAGGAGGAAGTAGATGATGGTATACATGTCTCCGGAAGTGAAACTGAAGATGTTATTTTACCATATGTTGGGTATAAAGAGGAGGTTATAACTTTTTCCTGAAAATGATGATGACGAAACAGATACGGATTCTGATTGTGGTGATAGTAATTACGTTTTGCGCAGAGATAAGGAGACCATTGGACACTGACAATAATTTTTAAAAAAATGTTTTGTACATACATTTTCATTTTATGTTTTCTATTTTGTTATAGGTGCTAGCAGAAAATAAAGAAAGGACAAATTTCGTACCTACACATTCATTGTATGTTAGTAATTTTACGTTATATACTTACTTTAATAAATTGCAAATAAAAAGAGATTTTTAGACATTTTTAATTTACATTATACGTTTTGTGATAATTACTTGTATTTCGAGACAAAAGAAAGAACAAGTTTAAGTACTTACATTTTATTTTACGTTAATTTTACGTTTATTTTAAGTTTTATTGGATTCATATGCTTGATATATTCCTCTGCATGTGAAAAATATAAATCTGTAGAACAGGAAAGGTCATGCAATAAAAAAAGTACTAAGTGCCAATGACACAGACTTGTTAAATTTGTCCCGCAAAGAAGCCTTGTTCTTTGAGGGAAATAAAATAAGATGAACGCAGTACTATGTGAGCTATAAGTGCTGATGAAAGAAATATACAGTATTCGAAGTGTGAACCAGGAGGAGAATACAAAGAATTTATTGGCTGTAAATGTTATGTGATGTGAAAATACAGGATATAAGGAGATATATAAGGTAAAGCTATCCCCTGTGCAATTCTCACGCACCGTAAACGACGCATGGGGTGTGTGGAAGTAACGCTCCACATAATCTAGATCTACGACACGAACTGAGGTGTGGTGGTCAGTCCCACACTCGACCGCCTTTAACTCCTGAAGTGCCCAGGAATACCAAGGACACTCTGGTACTCAATTTGATAAAAGGCTGAGTGCACCTCAGAGGGAACACTGCGAGAAAAGTATCGAGTGTCCTGACGGGGATTTGAACCCGAGTCGCCTGATTAGTAGTGAGACGTGCTACCGATATAATATATGAGGGTACAGGGAAAGAAAGGTCTCCTCGACATTTTACGAAGTTTCTAGGAGAAGCAATTTAAATATTTATTTCTGCATAGATGCTTTTGTTAACATTAATTATATTTACATATTTACTCTGTAGGGAATCTTTTATTTCTGAAAATGATAAATTCATCTTGAAGTAGCACTGAATGGTAACAGATGGTGCCAGCATCGTAATTTTGCTGAAAACTGCAATGAGCCCCTTCTTCCCGTGAACCCTTCATATGTCTACGAGAAAGTTAAAGTTATTTTTTCAAGTATAAAAAAGGATTTCTACTTTTAAGCATGTATGTAGCTACAGTACATACACGTGTAGAGAACACCATCGCACACAATGTTAATTAAGCATTAAACTGTTGCTTATATCCTTTGGAAATACCTTAATTCGCAGTTTTATACTAGATTCTCTGTTTTAGATACTATGATTTACATTTGATATTTTATCTGTAGGTACCATATTTTATAAATAGGTGAATTGTCAGGTTATTTAGGTGTAGTTTGGGCGTGGCAGTATTCGAATTACAAATAACTGGTATAAAGCTGATTTTGCTCTCATTTGACGCAGAATCCATCCAGAATTGACACATTAAAAACCCACCGCTATCCAAATTGGGATAATGTGTACAGAGTATTCCAAAGTTGCTGAAACTGCCTTATGATTTGTATACAATGTCCTTTTATGAAATAACATAGTTTAACAGCAAATTAAAGCTCCAACAATATTTTTTTATTTCCTCAAACAGGAAGATTGCAACATTTTACACAAACTACAACACTTTTCCATCCACTTTAAGGCGCATATATATATATAATATGACAATAAGATATTTTCATATTACGGGTTGGGTATTGCGCCCGAGCTTTTAATGTTCCCACCTTTTTCAAAAATCAGTTTTTAAATTGCTTCCTTTTTCTTGGACGTATCAGCACCAAACTTAGTATAAAGATTAATCGAAACAATAGAAAGATAGCGTGTATATCGCAATCCCTAAGTATTCATATATCAGTTTGCGAACCTATTTTAAAATGAATCTTTTACAATGTACACGTGTTCATTGATCTATACCAAGGTTGGCATACATTTGCATTTGCTACTGAAAAAGGTGATACAGACAACCCGGAGACCGCAAACAACGCAGTTGTCAATGTTGCCAACCAATTTCGAATAGAAAATATTCCCAATTACTCCCATAACCTTTGTCATATGTGCACCAATCTTAGAGTTTGGTTACCGGAATAAGTCGTGGAGGTATTCCGGGTGCCGCAATTTTCATTGCTACTTACTACGTTCAAGAATTTATATTTCAAATTACTCCGATATCGTTGTTCGTATCTGCACCAAACTTGGAATTTGACTATTAAAACAGCGTCATAGAGGCGCCGCATTTGTTACTGTTTTCAAATCATGCTGTTCAGAAAAAAAAGAATGCTACCAATCTGTTTGTCTTTGGCCGCAACACTCCATAAGCTGCATTGAGAAATTAAACTGCTCTAAATTAAGTGCCAAGACACTATGAAACACATCTCCTATATTGTAGGAGATGTGGATAATGAAAACTCGCGAAACAGTGCTGCAGGTGGAAGTTAGTAGCTCCCCCTAGCAGACACAGCAGATGTAAACTGTATCATGGGCACAGTAGAGCCTGGGACGACGTAAAGGAACTTGCTTCACAAATTCTGAAAAGGCACAAAACCACCAACTAAGAAACACACAATAAGTATAAAGTGCTTATGTACCCGCCTAGGCAAGTGTTGAACAGGAGTAATACCACAACAGCAAGATTTACCGAAATCTATGCATAGAGAGCTATAGGCAAGCTGGAAGCAGGAAAACCAAAGCGAGTCATTGCAGAAGCAGTTGGAGTGTTGCCCAGTGTCATTTTCCGCCTATCAACATTGTTTCAATAACCTAGTAGTGTTCTGTGACGGACAGAAAAGACCGTCCACGAACCATGGTGTTTGCGGCACGTCCGATTATGTGCCAAATGGCGACAGAGCACTACGTGCATTGCTCACAGCAAGATGAAGCAGGATGTCCACCCAAAATATCCGGAATCGTCTAAATGAAGGTGTTCGCTTTGCACGGAGAACATTAGTGTGAGTCACATTGAAGGCACAACAACGTAGGTTCCGTAGAAACTGGGTTGAGGCACATAGCTAGCGAGCTTCTGCCGAGTGGAGTCCGGTGGGGTTCTCCGATGAGTCACGCTTCAGTCTGGAGGCAGAAAATGGACGGGCATTGATGTGATGGAAACGTGGAATCAGTAATAAACCTTTTTTGTGTGAAAATCTCAATTTGGTGGCGGTAGATATATGGTGTGTGCCACATTGCCAGTGGGAATTACCGATCTGCATGTCATTCTGTATAGTAGCCTGACAGCAGTGCAGTATAGAATTGAGATCCTCAGACCTCACGTTGTCCCTTTTGCTGCAGCAATTTAGTCCTTCTATAATTTTCATGCATGATAATGCCCGTTCTCACCGAGTTCAGCCGGTGGATGCCTTTCTTGAAGAGGCAGCAGGTATGGAGCGTATGATCTGGCCCACGTGCTCTCCGACCTCTATTTTGAAGAACACGTCAAGAATGCTATGAAGAGACGCATCGCAACCAGTCCGACACGTCCAACAGCTAGGCCAGCAGGTGAAAATTCCCCCCCGCCCCCTGGATGAATATTCTAGGATACTGTAGACTGAGATCGACAACCTCATCAATTCCATGCCCAAAAGATATGCAGCGGTGCTAGCAGTTTGTAGAGACCATACACCTTACTAGCGATAAGTTTCTATGGTTTACATATACGTGTGTGTAGTCCTATACGATCTTGTATCTTTACATCTCATGCATTGTTTTCTGCTCTACGTTTGTCTGGGACTCGACTCTACCCATTGTAGCGTGTAATTCTGTTGCTTCCGTTCCCGAAGACCTACTAAATTCCACCTGCAGCCCCGTTCCAATAGTTTTCGCTGACTTTTTCCTTTTTACATTATTTCTTTTTAGTGGCCACTGTATTTTATTGTTTTTTGGTACATTTTAATTAAAGCTTGCTTTTTAATTTTTTATTATAGATTATTTTAAATCCTTTTCTTATTCGACAATTGTAATCTTTATTATGTACTGTAAATTATTTAGCCCATAATTTCGCATTATTTTCATTTATGCTACAGAGTCGTTTTTTCATGGTATGTTGCCACAATTTATAGCAGCCTGATTTCTCTATGCGAAGTCCACCTAGTAATCTAACTCTGCTAACGACGTAGGCTGGAAATATTATTTTTTTTAAGGAAACTAGTTAGCAACATTGACAACTGCGGCGGCCGGAGTCCTCTATGACCTGTCCTACTATCAAATGCAAAATGTATGCGAACTTTAGTATAAACAAATGGACGCGTACAGATTTCTATAAGTAAATATAGTTGTATGAGTTAAACTTTAAAATAGGGTGGCAACACTGACATGTGGGTTTTTACAGACGGGATCACACACTATTTTTTTTTCTAAAGTTTTGATTAATGTTTATAACAAGTTTGATGCGGATAGGTACAAAAATATGGAAGCAATTTTAAAACTGAATTTTTGAAAAAGGTGACAACACGGGTGCAATACCCAACCCGTAATATGGAAATATTTTATTGCCATCCGAAATACGGAAGTGTGAAAAGTTTTGCAGTCGATCGGATCGGACATGTGGAAATGGGGGGGAAAATAAGCTTTTTGTACAAAGTTTCACTCTTACTAACAAGTGAAGTTAAAAGCTGATACTAAATGTATATATCAGTGTTCATCTCACTGGTGGTTTATATAATGCAATCTATACTATTCACAAAGAAAATATCTTGACATGTAACTCGGTAGTCACAACCAGATAGCATTTGTCAACATCTAACACGACATGGCCATGAGTGCTAGTTCTTTTCGGAGAAATCTAACTTTACTTGCTCTTGAGTTGAAGAACAATAGAATTTTCGTACCACCCTATGAACTTCCGATTTAAAGCGTATGGAAAAGGTTTGTAGTTTGCGCAAAATGTTGCAATCTTCCTCCTTGAGGAGATAAAAATTATCGTGCGAGCTTTAGTTTCCTACTAAACAAAGCTATTCCATAAATATCATTGTATACAAATCAACTTTGGGACACCCTGTACACATTATCCCAACTTGGATAGCGGTGGGCTTTTAATATGTCAAGCTTCTGTTGACAACGCTCCGGATGGATACAGCGCCAAAAACACATCAAAATTAGCTTTATATCGATTACTTGTAGGTTGACCCTAATTTTCGGCTGGTGCGCCTAAACTAATAAGGTAACTTGTTAGCTGTAGAAACTTTCCCGTGTTGATGTTTTGAATATCAGTGTTAAAACACCTTTAATATTACAAGTCTGACACACTATTTTTGAATATCAAAACAAACCACGGACTTATTTCGTCCATAGGTGGTTCTACAAAAATACTAATCTGAAAGGTTTGAGATTGCTAAACAAATACAACAGATCAAATATATGATTTATCTATATCAATATTTCTTTTTGAACACATTCGAGTATTACAATATGATAAACAATTTTCGCTGAAGTTTGAAAACGATGTGCGAAGCAAAAACAGCGCTTTAAAAGCATCTTTTTAGTGAAAATCTCGCGAAAATTATTGTGGCCTTTGTACTGTGACTTTTGCATGTGAGAGAAAGTTGAGTACAGAAAAATCAAATACTCTACGA
>JAGDQP010057864.1:0-12661 GCA_022664845.1 Lepisma saccharinum
AAAAAAATCAATTGTTCAAAATGTATCCATTCCGTTATATCTATCTGCGCCAAACTGGGCATAAACATTATTCCCACACAAAAGAAAAAATACTGTGGGTGACCACGTCCCCAATTATCTCAATTGCCAGTGTTGGAAACCTATTTTCTATAGAATTCATTTTTTCAAATTGCTTTCATTGTGTTAGACTTACCCGCACTAAACTTGGCATACATTATTCGACACAACTAAAAAGTACTGTGGATTTTCCCGTCCATAACCACCCCAGTTGTCAGTGCAGTCAACCTATTTTCTAAAAATGAATGTTTGTGCGTCTTAGATGCTATCAAAGGACCAAGCCCTCGTGATTTTTGGAAGAATATCTACTAATTTGCTTAATATGCTAAGACTACAGCCTTTTCTGAGTAATACTCAGTCCGTATCAGGGATTTGGCCAGGATTTTCATTTTGGGGGTCTAAAGTCAAAATTGGGAGGATATAAGTGGTTTTACACGGTTTCCATCGATTTGTGACCCTAAAATTCTTTAAGTTGAGTGGGTGCTCTCGAGTATTTGGGGGAGTGACACCCCTACAGGAGCTGTCTTGACGAATCACTGCTCTGTATGACAGACTGCAAAGCCTAATCAAAAGCAGAAACGAGAGAAACTGACTTCAGATCCAATGGAATCAATTTACGTTGAAAGTTTCAATCTGGAGAGGCTAAAACTGTCAAAGAAAAGGCACTGCCAACCACATTTCTTGTACGTGTTAAGTGTAATTTTTGCACACGAATCGCTTCTTGAGTTCAGCCCTTCTGGGCACTTTTAAATGTGCAAATACAAGGGTCATTCAACACCGACCGTGACTTTTTGGCGGAAACAGTACGAAATAACTGAAACACTATGGAACTGTATATAAACAGATGTAAATAGAGCATGCGCACCAGTGGAAACAGATGTAAATGGAGTATGCACATCAGTGGAAACATGTAAATAGAGCATGTGTACCGGTGAAAACAGATGTAAATAGAGCATGCGCATAAGTGGAAACAGATGTAAATAGAGAATAGGCACCAGTGGAAACAGATGTAAATGGAGCATGCGCATCAGTGGAAACAGATGTAAATGGAGCATGTCCACCAGTGTAAACAGATGTAAATGGAGCATGCGCACCACTGCAAACAAACATGGCACAAAGTATAGTGTGTCTGCTTTGTTGAAGGAAAGGTGAGGCCAGCTGAAACTTTGACATGGAAGCACAGTATGGAGAAAAATGCTGTCACCTGTGCTCAAGTGTATGAATGGTGTGAACAATTTAGGAACGGACGAGAGGCAACTATCGGCTGGTAAAATCTTCTCGGTGCGATCACCGTGGATTTTTTTTAGCGAAAGGGGTCATAATTATTAATGCCAACTATTGTACCACATTCCCTCAGGGTGTATTCGCATTCGGCTCATATGACTGTCACAACGCTGGGAGGTGTTGTCCCACACCCCGTACAGTCCAGACTTAGCCTCCAATAAGTAAACCCTGTTTGTACCCCTTAAGACGTATGTGGAAGGGGAAAAGTTCCAGACAGACGAAGCACTACAGGCGATACATAAACGTTCACTACAGGAATGCTTTGAAAATTGACATAGTATGAATCAGCGTAGCCAACCTATTTAAAAAAATAATATTTCAAATTTCTCCCATACCGTTGGTTGTATCCACATCAAATTTGGGATTAGCTATTGAAATAGGTCATAGCGGATCTGGAATTGCGCCCAAATTATCAGTGTTGCCAATGTATTTTAAAACTGAATCTTTCAAATGCCTCTACACAGTTACTCTGCTTTGAAAAAAGCGCGAGTGGAACTGCGAGACGCAGCTAATTACTAAATATATGAATCTACAATACGGATACTCTTGTCCTTCAGCAATAAAACTCATTACTAGAGTCCAGGTGTTTAGACAGTAAAAATACTTAAAACAGACACTAAACACCTTTAAAAATAGGTACTAAAAGTATTCAAAATAGGCACTAGAAACCCTGGAAATAGGCAATAAATGTCTTGAAGACAAGCACCAAAATCCCTGAAAATAGGCACTAAGAACCTTGATACGCACTAAACCTTTGAAAATAGTCATTGATACTAACTAAAATTTGTGACAGAAAATCTAAGGAGAATTCAGCATGCAAAACTATGGCAAGTAATGTATCAGAAAGTAGTAAGATATTTTTTCGATTATTGATTTAATAAATATGTATACTTTTTATTTCTTTTAACTTTTCCCAAATCTCCCTGGTGGAATAGTGCTGTGCACTTAAAATTGAGGACTCTTGTGTCTTCATAAATCAAGAACTGCCCTATATTGCCTACTGTAAGTAATAATTTGTATTAGATGAACGTCCTGGCCTCACTATGATCTCATTTTCTACTGGATAGCTGAACGCTCACGCTACTTGTAATTTATTCTAAGAGTATACGTCCAAGCAAAAGAAACGTTTTCAATTTATATAATGTAGGCTAATCATAGGTTATTTTGACGACTTTACGGCAATGCTTAACTCTAATTTGGATTTACTTTGAAAATATTTCAAATGGAAGAGCGCGTTCTGAATTTCTAACCTTACTATCTATACTATACAACTGCGTCATGTTGTTCGCGCGCAAAATAACGCTTTCATGTTATTAATATCGATCTGCAAGCTTCTTTCTTCTCTTCCCCATTCGTTGCGTTTGTTTCCTATAGCTTTTGCACCTGTTTCCTGCCTGTGACAACACGCTACCTACATTACTCGCACACAAACACGAGAGCACATTAACACAGATGTGCCTGCCCTCTATTTACAAACAAAAGGGAAATCGATTTTTGTTATTTCGGCGCGAAAAGTGTGGTTTCGTAAAGTAATCATTCAAGAATCTGGTAACTAGCAAGTAAGTATTCACTATCCTCGAGTTACATATGTTAGAAATCCCTTAGATAACATAAATTAACTATCTATCTCTATGGTTTACGAAAGTCGCAAGTTCATCGCCGCAGTAACAAATGTTCGCCATTGGATTTTATCCTGGGCAAGATTAAGCCAATATTCAGCCTGGATAGCTACCTCTCAAAGATCCCTTCTAAAATTGTCATCATAACCATGTCTCGGTCTTCCCAACGGCCTCTTTCCATTCGGCTTATCAACCATGATAGAATATCTTTATTTTCCCGCGATCTCCATCAATAAATAAGGACATGTATGAGTAAATTTAATAAAATTTAGGTAATATCTTTATAAATCTCCTTTTCCTGCTCTTAATAGGATCAGGATCACTTAAAAACAAACCTAATGAATTGAACAAGTAGGGTTTTCTTTTTCTTTTTTTAAAATCTTTTTACAGCATAGACAGATGTACAAATGGGCACATGGAAGGTTACCTTTAAATTATCAAATGAATTCAAAGGTTCCAGTTCTTCAGGGCACCCCCTATCACAATTATTTTAGCTACTTAGTGACGACCATTGGGCCATTTGGTTCAAAATACACAAATAAATTCATAAGCAAAATTTCAACCCTTCCCAGTAAATTTATATATATTGGATCATCCCGTAACTAATGTCGTTTTAGCATGGTCACGGAAATGACGTCATGCGACAGCCGAATTACGAACTACACTAAGGCCAAGAGACTAGCACTGTGTAGGACGGTTAACTGTGTATGCGTATATAAAGCAACATCGGTCTACATCAGGTTGTATGGCAATGACAAGTGTTTGAACTTGGCAGTGTGTGAAGAACGCATACGGATGTTACGCTTTATTAAGTTCCACCAGGGACATTCAGTGACCGCAGCGACACATGAACATCAATGACGTATAGGGTCATGGGGCCATGTCAGAGATGATTCACAAAATTCCGGTCTGGAAACACCAGTCTCACTGATATGCCACGACAAATGGTTACGATGATAAGAATCATGGTTGACGATAATAATAATCATGGTTGAAATAACAATTACATTTAGACTACGGAAACTTAACTTGGCATTCGTGCTTCTACTGCCATCTTGTACGTATCATGGAACTAACAAATAGGTTACACGGCAGATATTTAAATTATAAAATAACGAACACAAATGAATTGATTGTAACGTAATATTCTGTAGATTAGTTCTGCCATCATTCTTTTATACTATTAAAGTGATATGCCCCACGAGGATGCTATATACTTCGATAACGAAAGAAATTAACTCACCAAGTGAGCTGCGCTTAACGGCCATCTTGCGTTTAAATAAGTAACATAAGAAGATAATCATCATGAGTTGACGCTGGGTAAATTTGAATCCCGCGTTAACGGTAATTTGCGTTCACCTTACTAAAATGATCTTGGTTAATATTAACCATGGTAAGATGTTAGTAATGTAAACAAGGCCAAAGGCGGCCCGTCGAGCTGGACAACGACGTTCAGCTGTTAAGGAGTTTCCTCCTCAAACGGTTGAAGAATTGGTCACAGTACTCCATTCGACCCATTCATCAACTAAACCGTTCACTGCCATCTGCAGAATTTTGATTGTATGTACAAACTGAGAAAATGGGTACTCCTCCATGAGTTTACACCACATCAAAAGCAGCAACCTGTGGATACTTGAAGTACCCTATTGACTCATTACAGAAGAGAGCTGTTTGGGGGCAGAACTGTGACGGTAGACGAAAAATTCATCAATTACCATAACATTACAACCCAATTACCAACCCAAGCTTCAGTGGGTGCCTAAAGGAGGGATGGGAACAGTGGTAAAACAAGAACTGTACTCACACAAAATGATGTTCTGTCTTCTGTGTGCACTGGTTAATCATGTGTGTTGATCCACTGAGATAATGCCCGACGAAAACGGTAAGGATAACCTAGCAAATTACAGAAATTTTGATAAGAAAAAAAATCCCCACCCACCGTATTCTCCGGACCTTCCGCCTACAGATTTCATTAAGTTTTTCCGTTTCCAAAATCATCTTGACAAAAAAGCACTGTGAAACGTGGCAGACATACGGCGAACAATGGCAATTTCTTTCGTCCAAATCTATATTCAAAAACTGGTTAACAGGTGGCAGAGAGGGTTGTAGAATCAGGAGGTGATTATTGTAGACTAAAGACTGTCTTTTGTGTATGACTTTGTTCTTTTCTTCATTTTGCCTAAAATGCATTACTTTTGGGATAACGCAAAATTTTTAATAAAGTTTTATTCTTCAATTTGGGCAACCTTTATGAGCAAAATTCGTGGCAAGAAAAGCTCCAATATTTTACTAAGAACGGTAACAGTTTTAAATTTATATATAAAAGAAAATGTCGTTTAGTTATGTATCAGTTCGATAGAATTTAGTAGTGCTTTTGAATTTTATGAATAAAACAAAAACAAAAAATAAAAACTCTCAAATATTTTTCCTAATGTAATGTCTTTAATGCGCAAAATTGGCTTTTTCATTTTCTATACAAATAAATACTAGACTGATTGCCAGCTTATTATTAAAAAATAAAATCAGTTTAGGTTTCATTTCCTAAAATAGAGAGGCATATTTATAAAAATGAAGTAAGGAACAACAAGCATATAAAAGAAGGATATGTCCTTCCAAAGAAGTACGTTCAGTAAACTTATAAAATTTTACAACCAATCACCAGAACAATGTAAGGGAACTGACTGCATGGAAGATTCCAATAAGGTTATTTCCACAAATCAGAATCCTATTACCCCGCGACCGACCATTTTGACCGAGATTTTCCCATGGTATCCCCCCTCACTTTCACCAGACGAATATCGGGATGGTATCTTAAGTAAGACCCTGGTCGCTATTTTATTCCACCCTGAGACAGATGCCTAAAAGCCACAAATAAATACAATCTATTAATGAGAAACCTTTCAGTTTCCAAGTATACGGTATCAAGCAAAGAATGCTCACGAAACTCTTCATTATTATTCAAATTTAGGTTATTGTTATTATTTAAACTATTATAAAGTCAAAATCATTCTCAATTCTTAAGGTCCAGATGCACAAAACATCTGAATCACGAGTCAGTCTATAATCTATAAGTTAGCCTACGAAACCTGATCCCTTAGCTAGATAATCATTATTCTGCTTTAAAATTATATCGTAAGTTTGTTGCTGGGTGTTTCCTTAATGTTGCTAGGCTAATAATGAAGTAAAAATTGTAACGAAAATATTCTTTAGTTCTTGTTTTTTTTTTTCATGATAATATTTTATAACATTAATTGGATACATTCATATACAAAACAATATACCTGTACTGTATTGTAAATAATTTTAAAAGGACAGGAAAAATTGCATCTAGTTAAGTTCTGTCATTTATTTTTCTCGAATCAAAGATACGCTTTGTTTGCGATATCAGTATGAACGACCTTGATCTTGTATATTTATTCAATAGACAGACGCAGCTTTTTTTTTTTTTTTTTTTTTTTTTTTTTTGCAATAAAGATAACCCAACCTCAACATTGCTTTTTTTAACTACGCTTTTAAAGATGACACAATTTTCCTTTCCTCTCTTTGATCAAATATCTCTGCCTCAAAGACTGAAACGATGTGAGGTTGATGTTTTTAGACAAATATTCATAAAATAAGTGTTACAAGTTAAAATTTTATTTCTTTTCTAAACTAGCTAGAACTGAAAAAAATTTCAGAAATATTCCCGAAAAAAAAGCCAGGCAATCTTTAGCCGGCTGGAAAGTACCAGTAACTTGAATAATAAAAAACAGACATCATTTAGTTTTCGGTAGTAATGAGAGTAAAAGAAAAAAAAGCAAGCCTCAAGCGGGACTCGAATACGAATCGTTCTAAACCGAGCATCCTACCGATTTGACCAAGCAGTCAGTCACAAGTAAACATGAGAACAAAACAGTATGGAGGTAGAAATGGGTTGTTCGAAGTGCAAAACATATATTACTTCCACGAATTGCACCACGTTTTAATCACTTTCCGATTAGTCAATTAGGGAAAATATTTCTGATTTCTGCGAAAATAAATGGTCAACATAGCGACAGCAAACACTTGACCAGCACTGGATGTTTGGTTACTCTAAGATACCGTTTTCTCTTTCTGCGCATGCGCTAAAATAAAAGCTCAAAACTTCCAAAAGCGTAAAATAAATTTTTCTATGCTTTTCCAGGGTTACTGTGGACAACTGTCAATACTAACATTTCTCTTAAACGTTACGGAATATACCTTGAAACTTTCCCCATACTTTTAACAGTACATACGAGTTGAATTTCTGTTGTAACTAAAGTTTTAGAATTGCAGCGGCACTAAAGCTACACATGTTGTGGCTAGCTACAGTAGTGCCACTAAAAGTAGCGTGCTGTTTCCAATCTTCTGTGTTTTGTAGACTTAGCGACAGGATATTACATTCTGAGGTATCACTCGAATGCCAAGGCAGTCACTTTTTTTTTACCATCACGCACCACTAACAAGAAAAAAGTGATTATGAAAGAAATTACGTGACATAAATTTTGCATTAGATTGAAAACCATAGAATTGATCTCCTTTCGGGTTTCCGCAACATCAAGTAAAAATACTTTGCTCGATCATCTTGAACGACTCATCTTCAACAGCCTTCGGTCTTATCAGTACTGGCCAGGTTCAAGCAGAGACGTGCTAGCAGAGGCGTAACTACATTTTATTCCCCCTCCCCCTCGAAAGAGAATACCCTAGGCCAAAGGTCGATTCTGCCCATTGACAGGCTAAGGTGAAGAGCCCCCTTGGAAAGGTCGCCTTCCCACATTCTGGGCTTTTACGCCATTGTAGTTACGTCCCTGCTTGCTAGCCGATAGAAGAAATAAACGGGTCTTTTTTTTCTGTCGCTGGAGACAAAATCCATATTGTTTTATTCGGTTTTGATCAGGGTAATATGTCTCGTTTTCATTATTTATATTTAGTAAATTTCTGCAAATTCAAAATTGCTTTTTTTTTTCTTCTCTTTTCTGCCTTATTAAAATTTTTCTTCATTCACCCTCTAGAATATCTCTGATTCCGCACTTTTGGAAAATACTAAAGAGTTTAAAAGTCAATTAACTATGCACATCATTGCTCATTATTCATTAACCACAATTAGTATCACCCCTCTTAATGAATTATCCTATATCCTGAAGATGGGGGTTTGAGTTAAAGGTGTCTAAAGAGTAAAGCCCATAAAGAAATTCACTCCTACGGTGGAATCAGATAAGCCTACGAAACATCAAAAGCTTTCAGATAGAGAATGGAGAAGGTATCAGCTAGGGCCTTACTTAAAGTACCATCCCGGCATTCGTCTGGTAGAACCAAGAGAAACCTCACTTACTAGTCAGGATGGTCGGTGGAAGGGTTCGAACCCACATGCCATTACGAATCCAAAGTCCGCAAAGTTACCGTCTGGACTAGGGGAGCTGGGTTCCCGTATTTTGGATTCAACATCACTATCCTAAACTTATATGAGCACGTTTCCCTTTTTTCATGAATTTACAAGTTAAAAAAGACACGTATGTAGAGTGGTTTATTTTCTCGGCTACACTGTAAAAAATTTGTTCAAATTAACGAAGGACGGCCAAAATTTTGGTCAGTTGGGAATAAAGGTAAAGATATCCTCTGTGCTCTGCGCACGTGCCGTGAACGACGCAAAAGGAATGTGGAGGTAGAGCTCCACATATTGTCGACCTGTAGCACAAAGTGAGGTGGGGCGGTCAGTCCCACGCTCAATTGGGAATAACAATTTGTTTATTGTGAACAAACTGTTTTCGCTTACTCAAAGGTGTTAACTCTGCTTAATGTTTGTTTGTCTTTGGAATCGTATGGAGTGGGGACGGGGGACGAGTTTGTCTCTCCCTTGAATTATGTTATTATATTATTTTAATATTTCCTGCTCAAAAACCTTTGTATCATCATTTTTGGCCGCGTCGTCCAAAGAAAGACAGACAGAAGGAATGTACGTTAAGTTATGTTGTTAGCTGATGCGGCTGCAATTTTATCCTCCGCGCTGAGCTAAGAGACACCACAGAAAAAAGTCTCGTGGGAACATCAGCCAAAGAGATGACCTATCATTTCCCATCAACTTCTTCGTCTACCTTTGCAAACCCTTCACTTATTTACCTGCGATGCATAACACGTAGAAGAATAACGAGAGAGACACAGGAAAGCTGATCTTACACATGTCCTCTTACTTTATTAGCTGGAAATAGGAAAGGGAAAATGAAAAAGTGTTAGATTCCGCCTGGCTTCTACAACTATAGAATTTAAATCCGAGGGTCAGGACATAAACAAAGCACATAAACACAAAGAAATTTGGGATACTTAAATTTCAATGGGTTCCTTATTTTTTTTCAACACTTATCTGCTTTGCCGCTAAAACTATTTGAAAAAGTACCGAAAAACATCAGCAGGGGGTGCGACCAGTCGCAACACTAGTTCCATCTACCGTTTCAGAATCAAATTTCGTGCTGATTGTGTGGATCTTAATATCAGTTAATATTTACAACATAGAGTAAGCGTGGTTCGCTCAGTGCTAGCTGTAAGACCGTCAGGTCTTTTTCTCCATGGAAGAAGGGAAGGAGAAGGCCCGGAAGAAGGGACTGATTATCGAGAAATTATTGGGAACGGAAATTGTCAGGAATTCACGATTCTCGAGACTTAACGACCTTTTGGAAATTCCCGACTTCCCCCCGCCCCCCTCAGCTTTTTGGAAAGTCGAGATCGGGAACATTTTTTTTTCTCGATTCTCTTCCCCAAATTTCGGGTTACCGGACATAGTATATACTGATGAAAATACATACTATTACTAACTAAACATTTCCTGAGAACTAGAACTTTATCTACAAGTATTAACTAACACCCCGTTACACGTACTCTGTATTCACGTTTCAAGAAATGCCTCTGTCTTCAATAATATCATATTAGTATTTTACATTATGTTCCTGATTTGAAAATATTCTTTGTGGGGGGACGTCTTGAGAAAATTACCGCCAATCTTGAGAAAATTATCTCAACTTTGAGAAAATGATCGCCAACGTTCAAGAACATTGTTTTTAACTCTAAAGATATTTGAATTAGGCCTACCGTGTTTAAGCATGGCACAAAATAAAATGCGTAAAACAAAGTCAGTAAATAAATCATGGTACGATTCACCTTGTTTCTCTCCCACCTCTTGTCTGTTGGAGAGATAAGATTACATATATGTCTGTCTGTGTTTGTTTATTTGCACGAGAGTGAAACATAAAACCTTGTCGTGTGTTCTAGACATATCACTGAGAAAACTGATGATAAGATATGGAAGGTAAATGTTAACGTTGGTAACAGTCTATCTCACGGGAAAAATCAGAGAGCGCTTCATCAGGGCCCTGAAGTACGCTTCAGATAACACGGCTTCCCCTAACATAAACAATTTTGCATATTGTTATGAATTATAAATTGAAAATGATGAACAATGGATCAACATATAAAATTATAGGTTTTGATTGTAACAATGCCAGAACGTTTCCTCATAAACTATGGAGGTTTCCCGATAGATTCGGAACAGACATATTTTAATCTTATTAGAATGGAAACACCCTTTTAGAGCGGATTTTCAATCAAAAAGAGTGATTTTCAACGGAACGCTTCTCACTTTGGATGGAAAATGTGATGTTTCTAGATAGGATTCCGATGTTTTATGGATGTAATTTAGTCTTCAAACTTAAAATAAGCGATTTCTCATCTCTTTAGAATGGTTCACAATGCATCATGGGTATTAGTCACATTTGTCTTCCGCTATTTGTTACGGCGAAGGTTATTGAAAGAGTTCTACTATGAAGTATATCTTGTTTATTTAAAACTGTGAGCAGAAGACCTGATAATTTTTCTCAGTGACAAAAAATATACCGAAATACGTCACGAATAAGATATACGCAAGACATCTTTTAACATTGTTGTCAAGTACATGACGAGATAAAAGAGGTTTTTTCGAGGGCGCTTTCTCTCAGTTGACCGTCTAGTCTAGGGGATAAGGCGTTGGATCGCTGGCCGGAAGGTGGCAGGTTCAAATCCCATTGAAGTCAAGTTACTCTTTTTCACTCATAAGAATATTATTATTTTTTGTTACTACTAATGAATAAATACTTCCTTTTTCTTTTTCTTTTTTTTTTTTTTTACATTTTCAACATTTTATTACGACGTTTTCATAATTGAAAAGATGCATATTTTTATCTGAATAATTGAAAATACTTACGTTCCCATTGAAAAGAGCTACCATACATCTCACCTTTTGTTCGAGCGGAAATTTCTAATCTATGCGCAAATGAAAATTTGTTCTAAAAGAGTGGTCCCATTTCCCGCTGTCGCAAGATGAAATATTCTACTCAAATCGAGTGGAATTCCGCTCTTTGGATTTAGTGTGCCAAGTCATTATTGTTTAAGTTGCTATTAGAAACAACCATAAATTAATATTCTTGGTAAAAAAAAAATCTTTTAGTCACTATCAGCACGATAAAGCCTGTTACACTTTTTTTTTTTTTTTAAATAAACTTTCTTGGATAGAGACACGCAACTGGATACATCCATATATTTCTAAGACTGACAAAAATAACAAATCTCTTAGTTTTCAAAACTTTCAAAACAAAATACTACTTAGATATTTTTAAACTACTATGGTCATCTATTATGACTATATTTATTTTATCCATACAAAATTATTTTCACTTTTTTAAAAGTGTTTTGAAGTAAGAACTATTCTCCGGTCTGTTCTTTACGTCCCCCGGGGCGCCAAATGAAGATAAGGAAGCAAAGTTGTACGTTTTTTTGGCCCCTTCGAAGGAGCGCCAAGATTTTGGAGTTTACCCTCCCTTACAAAAATACAAGCTGCGGTCCTGCTAATGTGCAACAAGTAAAGTACGTGCTAAAGGGGTTATAGCTTAGGTTCAGTTGGATTATCATTGAATGCTATCATTTAGGTTAGGTGACGTGTGTCGTTGTCTGAAAATTCACAACTCAATCATCAACACCTTCTTATCCCTACAGCTGGAAAATACATCATAACTACTAATAGAGCTAATGACCACTACAAGTAGACTGTAGTCGTTCACTTGCATTTCTTCAATTCACATTTTACTTATGACAAACAACTTCAAATGCTTTTAGGCTTCAGTGATAAGTGTTGTAAAGTTTCATACAACCGCTCTGTCTGCTTGTCGACAACTTTCAACTAAGGTACTTTTAGAATTATGAAGGGATTTGAAGTGTCGTTGGGAAGTCTCGGCGAGACAAATTCAAAACCGTAGAGATAAACAAGATCGCAGGGCGTGAGTCTCGAGATACCGGCAAGCAATTTTCAATGCAAGAACTACTAGGCCTAACTAGGTCTAGGAATGTGGTTGAGGTGTCCTTGGAACGGTCTTGCAGATTTTTTTCCAGCGAAACATTGTTCATCTAAATCGGATGTTCGCTGCTGAAACCTGGCGGCTGCTGCACCTGTACACAGTCCTCTAACTGGGCTGCGCCTCAATTGTCTTACGGTATACAGGGTGTCCCATTTTACTCAAACCACTGTAATATTGCAAAGCACTGAAAGAAAATACACAAAGTGTGCAGTGGAGCATGTAGCGACAGAGGGAAAACAATCTTCCATGCACAATGGAGCTTTGTCACATGCACAGTGTTGCCACCTCAACACAAACTTATATATATATATATTTTCAAATGGGATAAAG